>PVKS010028973.1:0-25826 GCA_004027875.1 Aplodontia rufa
GGTGCCTGGACAGTGACTGAGACAAATTGGTTGAATAAACCTGAGTTGTTCCTCCCATGTGGACAGTGTGGCTGAGGACAATTGATATAATAAGTAAAGTTTTATATTGAGTAAAAACAGATATCTGGGAGTGAACTGGAATAATTTTCTGTTTATCTAGGCTGAGATAAAATATGTGTGCAGTGCCCAAAACTTTTTTAAAATCTCTCTGTAAAGCAGTTGATAAGATAGTACAGATTATGTATTATGTTGGAAGAATTGCTTAAAATATTTTACCTAACCATGTGTATGTAACTTCTTGACAGAAATTTTTACCTGAATAATCTTCAAGAAAAACAAGAACCAATTTGACTATAATGCCATATTTTTTAGCAGTGTATGTATCCATGATGGCAAGAGCACAATTACTCTCCTTACAAATCCCTTCATTTCCAATCAATTTAATATTTATATGAAGGAATTGTTTTAAAGATAATTTAAGGACTAACATTTTCCAGTAAAGTATGAGAATCATAGAATTGAAAACATCGAGTTCTTTTACCTGCGTACTAAATATTTGCAAAATCAATAGGAAACATTGGATTAGTTATCTTTTCAATTTTTAAAAATAACTTGTTAATATTTTGGCATGAAAACAATTGTAGAATAAACAAATGTGACATTTGACAAGGTTCCTGTTGTCATGTTTAAGTAAAAACATGGAAGGAGCTAGAAGGATCCGTGAGTAATAGAAGTGCATTTTCTAAGCCCATAGTTCTGTTTTGTTTATAAAGTGTTATTTTAGCAAGCTAAATTTTAGAGAAAAAATATACTTGGGTTTTGGTTCTTTGCTGCTAAATGAATTTAAACAAATACACCTGGTTCATTTCTTTGTCATTCTAGTTTAGAAGTGATGATACAGAATTTTATCCTTCTCTTTAGATTCTTAGAGAATTCACCTATATTTAAGCTATAAAATGTTTGTAACTCTATGATTTTTTTTTCTGCGCTAACTTGTTTTTCTCACAATATTTCACCTGGAAAAATGTGGCCCTTCCTATTTTAACTTTATTCTTTAAATTATGCAAATTAAGTGTGTGGCTGAAACTCAAAGCAAAACTCTTTTTATGTAATTATTGCTAGATAAAAGTGGAATGAATATTTGGATACATAGGACATGTTGAGTGCACTTTAAGAGTTAGTCATTAATTTAAGCATATTAATTTTATCTGTAAGAAATGCGAATGCTTTGGTGTACAAAAAGTTGTACATAATAAAAAGCTAACAACCTTCAGGGTATCCATTCACCATAAAACTAATTTCATACCTAGTCTATTATGTAATACGCTATGAAAATAGCTCCTTGCTTCAAGTTATTATGATACTAGCTATCATGTATGAATTTGGATCTCTGCTCTGAAATGAGTATTACAAATACAGTGAAGATCAAGCTCTTACATTTGATTGTGATGTTCATTCTATTTTTTATGTTATACAACTTGTGTTTCTATAATAACCTAATCGTAAGAAGGTAAATACAGATAGAGTGATATTTTTATTTTTTTGTTAGCCAAACATCTTTATCCTAGGTGGGATGATAGATTCAATTTGTGGCAATTTCATTCTACTGAACTTTCCTTTTTTCTTCTTTTTTTTTTTGTGAGTTCTGTCAAATACCATATGTGAATATTGGTAGTGAAAACATACTGAATGATGATTATTTGTGTAAGAATAATATTGTCAAAAATACATCTATATCTCATTTATTGGGCTCTGCTTTATTGCATTTCAGAGATAGTGTGGGTATTGCAAATTGAAGGTTAGGGCTGACTCTATGGCAGAGGAATCTATTAGCACTGTTTCTGAAATGGCATGAGCTCAATTCAGTGTCTGGGTAGAATTTTGGTAATTCTTATATTTCAAGCTTTATTATTATTATTATCATATTTGTTATGATTATCTATGATTAGCTTCTTCGATGCTATTGTTTGGATTCTTTGAGGCATATAAAAGTGCCCATAAGAGAAAGCAAAATGTCTATAAATGTTGGATCTCACTACTCTACCAATTCACCGTTTTCCCCTTTGTTTTCCTGTCCTTAAGCCTGCTTTATTCCTTGAGATGCAAAATATTAAAATTAGCCAGCAACCTTTTGGTGGCCTGTTAGTATGCTAAATAATTGGAAAAGTGTCACATTGTTCAGTTTAAATCAAAAATCTAGAAAGGATTAAGCTTAGTGAAGAAGGAGTGTGAAAAGCAGAGATGGACCTAAAGTTCGGGCTTTGGTGCCTAACAGTAAGACAACTTGTGGACACACAGGAAAAGTTCATGAAAGAAATTAAAATAGGTATTCCAGCGAACATAGAGATGATAAGAAAGCAAAGCTGTTCTACCACTAAAATGGAAATCAAAATCATTCACACACACTCAAAGTTTATTCCAGAGAAAATCCCTAGACCTCTTGTATTCCACAAAGACTGAGAGCTGAGGAATCTGCAGAAGAGTTTAATGCTGGTGGAGTGGGTTCATGATGTGGAGGGAGAGAAGCCACCTCTGCAACACACACGTGCAAGGCCAAGCGGCTGTGAGGGAACCAGGGGACCTGGCCAAGGTGGGTGAAATTGGCTTTGCCATAGTGCATTTTCTATCAAGCAGCACTGCATGTTACAGATGAGAGGAATCGCTGATCAACATGGCCCACTTCACCACTTTCTTCTCTGAGAAACTGCCATAGCCATCCCAATCTTCAGCCACCAGCAAGCAAGACCCTCCCTTAGCCATAGGTATGACTTGCTGAATGTCAGTGGCTCATTTGCATTTTTATCAATAAAATAGTTTTAATTTAACTGTGTACTTTTTAATGACATAATGCTTTTCAAGCTTACTAGACTACAATATGTAAACATAATTATTGTTTTATGCACTGGAAATTAAAACAGTCAAATCAAGTGAGTGTGGCTCACTCCATTCTTTTATTTGCCATTTTGTCAGGGTCTGGAATTGAATACATAATACCTCAGAGGAAGCATGTATGTATTTTAGAAAACAAAAATGTAGAAGTTTCAACTGAGATGCTCAAATTTGCACAGAATTCTCCATTCAGTTTTATTCCCCTAGTATTATGTAACTGCCTACTGTCACTTAATGGCCATATTAAAAAAGAAAACCATTTTTTAATAAAAGTAGAGATTTAGTTTTTATTTTTGTTTTTACTGTTTTTAGTCAATCTATTTGACTAAATCCATTTGAATTAGATAAGGAACAGAAAATACTGTGCTGCAATATAATCAGTTGGCAAGTTATTTTACATGTGCATAGTGGAACAAAAAGAAGGGAAAAATCCTCACTAACATCTTTCCTTTTTAGAGAGGACAGTGAGAGAGAGAGACAAAAACAAAATCAATTTTATTTAGTTTTTCATATGGCCTTTGTTGTTCTGAGACTTCATTGTGTGTGGTGCTGGGGTTTTGAACTCACATCCTCATGCATGCTAGGCAAGCGTCTTAACCACTGAGTCACCACTCAGCCCCCCCATTAACATCTTTAAAGGGTGAAGAAGCTAAGTCACTAGGAATTTGAGTTTCTCATTCAATGGCACAGCTGGGGAGAGCTACCTCTCAACCCCAGGCATCCTGCCTAAGTCTACACAGGCAGTAAAACTCAGGCAATCATAAAGGGCACTCATTTTTTTCTCTAATTCAAACACCAAAAGTCAATATCTAAAATATCTAAACTAGACAAAGGAGAGCATCTAAAATTTATATTAACAAATAAAAAGTAAGTTTTCAATATCAGTTAAAAACCATATATTCATTATAATTTTAAAGACTTACTTTACACCTCATAGCTTAGTTCTGCCATAAACAGTTCTAATTTTTTAAAAAATGATTTTCTATTTTTCTCATGGCAGTTCTATTGTCACTCATGGGTGATAACTTGTTGGGATTTTAAACCTTCTACATTTTAAGGAGTCATTCATTATAAATTCGGGTTTGATCTTCATAGTAGAGCCAAAAGTTGAACATGATTCTGCAGAAGTCAGTTTAGAAAACTGAAATGTGAGCATGTATGTGTATGTGCTTGAGAAGTATGAACAATGGCAACAAGTAAGTCCATCAGGTTCTGGGTATCACAGACCTTGAGGTACCCTTCAGCATTCATTTTCTTAAAAAAAAAATACCTTAGGCACATGTGTTTGGAAACACCAGTGCTGGCTTCAGCTGTGCCATCTGTGTGGAGTGAACATCTCAGTCAGCTCCAATAACGTTCCTGCTTACATTTGTCTGAATATTAATGACATCAAACTGTGACATGTCCCTTGTTGATACTGATTTCATAGCATTTCCTGTTTCAACAAATATCATGACAAAGGTATATTTTAACTATCTTTTCACAGCTCCTGGCACATAACATTAAAGTGTGCAGTGAAGCATAACTATCTTCACATTGTGCTGATGTAGAAAACTCTAAAAATCTTAATAAGCAAGATACATGACATGCAACAATTAATTAGGCAGAAAGAACATGTCAGATTTCTTGTGACATTATCTGAAGATTAAAATTTTCATAAAAAAGACTTTATAGCAACATACATTATCTTTAGAATCCCAGAATCTTGTAAACTCACATTTCAACTCTATATGCTTCCTTATTTTGTGTTTCAACACTTTAATAATACCTGATTTCATGAAGTTTTCTTTAATAACTCAACGCACATTTATGGTAGAACATATTTGGAAAGATCATGCATATTATTTTGTCTATTCCTTTCTTGACAGGATAATAATACAGAAACAGCCTTTCTTTCAAAAACTCACTTTAACATTTCCATAGGTATTTTTTAATAATGAAAATACCAAATACTATTATTTTGTTGTTATGACTACCATGAGGTTATAAGTTATTAGAAATCACCAGTGATTACAAGATACAAAAATGTTCCCCATTTGAACAAACATTTTTTACAGAAATATTACAGAGGGAAATATGTGCTTAACATTTCAATGTATATTTCTCAATAATAGTAATGTTAAAACATTTGAGGCCTGTAGTTTCAGTGCAAAAAAAATGCATCTTTATCCTTTAAACCCCTAAAATACATTCAACACAATGGTAATTACTTTGTTATGTTACAGATGACTCTGTACTTGCTATTGAAAATAATAATAAATTCATCGGGAATTCTAGTTGTGTGTTTTTCTATTTTGAAAGATAACTAATGGATTCAGGTAAGGTTCTTTTCTCATAGGAATTACTAACAACTGATATATATGTCATATATTGATGAAAATGTTTGAATTTCTAAAAGAATATTTCAAGTAAGCCTGCATACAAAGCATTGCAAAAATTCTCTGCTACCATTGTCAACCACT
Source organism: Aplodontia rufa (assembly GCA_004027875.1). Lineage (NCBI taxonomy): Eukaryota > Metazoa > Chordata > Mammalia > Rodentia > Aplodontiidae > Aplodontia > Aplodontia rufa. The sequence goes on from PVKS010028973.1 coordinate 5,352, forward strand.
ACATATAAATATTAAAAGGTTAATTCATCATGATAGACATCTGAATTAAATCCTGCTCTTAGACACACAAGACATGACCATATAATATGCTATTCTGTAAGAAAAATAAAAGCTTATTACATATTTTTAAATTATGTTTTCTAAGGCTTATAGATAAGTGAATAATCACTGACAATTCTAGATCCAATAAGAAACCATTTAACAAGAAATTGAAGCTATTGAATGGATTGCCTTCTGCTTTTATGCATTCTTCATTTAAATCACTCAAATCACTTTTACATTTTCCTAGTGTCTTGTTTAATATATATGTATATCTATCTATCTATCTATATATATATATATATATATCAAGAATGTTAAAACAAAATATCCCTTTTGTCTCTTTTTTTAGCAATCTTTTTTCATCTCACTTTCTGCTCAGTCTGGAACTTCTTGTAGAGGTTCAATTCTTCTTCCTCTCTTTTTGCACCCCACTTTGACATACAGTGCATCCCCCAAATCCATTAGGCCAACTTTGATTAAAGTTACCTGACTAAATAAGTATCTCTACAGCATTAATTGTGTATTCTTTGTCAATCCCATGCTCCTTTGTACTCTTAATAATTTGCTAAGCATGTTTTTCTTAAAATGTCATTTAGCTTTAGAGATAGTATAATGGATTTTTCACTATGCTGCATTAAAAATACTAACTTAGTCACTTAAGACCAAATCTGCTTATCTCATAGTTTCCATGTTGGTAGTTGAGGAGGGTCACACCAGGATCTCCCCTGTGCATTTCCAAAGGTTGCAATCAAGGAAGGTGAAGGGCATACTGCACCATCATCTGTAGCTCAGGGACCTCTTTAAGGTCAAATATGAACATCACCTTCATCAACCAGGTACACTTCCTTGTGGTTATAGCCCTTCTCTTCTAGAGAACAGTCCATCTTCATAGGAATTCACTACAGAATTACCTGTTTCTTTGAAATTATCACTTGTAATTCAAAACCTTCACCTGATTAAGCTAAGGCCACTGAGGATAATTTGCATTTGGCTGTCAAGGAGTGTCTTGACGTGGAGCCTCTCTTCCATCTGACAAATCTCTTCCCTTGTACATAAGGAATCTAAGCAAGGGGTTGTCACCTATTATTTCCTCCGTAGAATGTAACTTAACCATAGGGGTGACACTAAAGCAGACAGCAGGAGTCACCTAGGATTTCACCCATCACATGTAGCTTCCTTGCTTTGTTTAATCTTTCCAACTATTCTTTTTCAGTTTTCAGTGAAAGCTATTTTCTACTCATTAAACATTCAAGTTTCTGGTAAACACACAGGGCCTGTTCCATTCTAACTAAATACACAATACCTTAACATTTATTATTTGACTTTTTTTTTTTAAAAGAGAAAAGAACAGTGAGTAAGAGAGGGAAAGAAAAAATCAATTTTATTTAGTTTCTCATGTGGTTTTTGTTACTCTGTCTGACACATTGTTTACATAGGGCTGGGGTTCAATCCTATGGACTTGCACACGCAAGGCAAGAGCTGTAACTGCTGAGACACCCACCCCTCCAGTTCCTTTTTCATTAACATTTATTGTTCAGAGAACATTTTTTTTTCTCCCTTCTTCCCACCTCTCCCCTCCCCACTCACCCTCATCACCTATCTAGGGTTCCCCTAGATTATGTGTTGTTACAACTTGGCTGGGTCTAATCATGACTTTGACAACCTTTCACCCAAACCTGGATTTTGTTCTAGCCTCCACAAATGAGGAAGACATTCAACCCTTGAGTCTCTGGGTTTGGCTAACTTTCCTCAGCATGATTTTTTTTCCATTGCCATCATTTTACCCTCAAAAGCTGCAATATGCTTGTTTCTAATTGCTGATTGGAATTCCATTTGTGTGTGTGTGTGTGTGTGTGTGTGTGTGTGTATCACAGCTTCTGGATCTATTCATCCAACAAGGGGATCTGAGTTGATTCCATAATTTAGGTAATATAAATTGAGCTGCTATGAACATTGATTCTGCTGTGTCACTGTAGTGTGCTGATTCTAACTCCTTTGAGAAAATACCCAGAAGAGGATTAGCTGGATCTTAAGGGGGATCCATCCGAAATTTTTTTGAGGAGTCTCCACACTGCTTTCCACAGTGGCTATACCAATCTGCTTACCATTCTTATTTATGCTTCTGGAATTATTTACCATCATACACAAAATATTTGCAAATTTATATCAGTGAGCTAACATGTTCTTTGATCTACATATTTAAACTCATAATTTAAAAACAATACAGCAAATGTGCAGAAACCAATTTATGGCCATCTTCTCATCTCTAATTTTGAGAGCTTTTCACTGTCCTTATGTTATGTGAAAGTAACATGTGATAGAAAGTCTTCCAAGAATTTCCCCCCCTACTTTTTGTTGGTGCATTATAGTTAAAACAGTGGAATTCATTGTTTCATATTCATACATGTATATGTATATAATGATATAATTTGATTAGTATTATTCCCCAGTATTTCTCCTTCCTTTCCCTTCCTCCCTTCCCCAGTCCCTTCTTACTATCCAGCTGATTTTCCTGACATCTTTCCCTACCTTACTTTTCCTTTTTACTCTCTAGCTTCCACATATGAGAGAAAACATATTTCTCTTGACTTTCTGAGTTTGGCTTATATCACTTTTAGCATAATGCTCTCAAATCACATCCATTTTCTTGCAAATGAAATAATTTCTTTTTTTTTAAAGAGAGATGGACAATGACAGACAGAGAGGGAAAAAGAGAATCAACTTTATCTAGTTGCTCTTGTCGACACATATTTGTAATATTTCATGTTAACTGAAAATCAAAAGAAAGAAATTTTTAAAATTTATATTTAAATTTATGTACTTGAATATTTTTCATAATAAAATATACAAATATACAGATGGATTATTTGGAATCTTGTAAAATACTAAAGTTTCTTTGCAAACAATTTGGCAAGGTTTATTAGAAGTCTACAATAGCTTCTTTTTTTAAGAGAGAATTTTTTTTAACTTTTTTGTCTCGTTTTTGTTTTTTCTCCACTTAATTGTGTATGTGGTTTTGGGAATTGAACCCAGGTCCTTGTACATGCCAAGCAAGCACACTACTGCTAAACCATCTCTCTAGCCCCTGTAATAGCACTTTATCTTTTAATTCACTAATTATAATAGTTGTATACATCAAGTGTACATTATATATAACAGTAAACAAGTAAATTTCAAGAGTGAACAATAATTAATTATGGAATTCTCCTTTAAAAGTAATATTCATGGCACCTAAAAACAAAATTTATAATTTCTTTTAAATTATGGATACATTATTTTATGTAAGTTAACATCAGTCTATGTAATATATATTTCCTCAATTATAAAAGTTAAAAATAGAATGAACAAAAATTTAATCTGTATTTGATTTGAAAATGTGATTATACATTTTCCCCCTATAATTTGGTTTTTTACACATATGCTTTAAAACGCATACATATAACTTGTTTCTGTAAGAAAGCAGAAAAAAATACCAAACAGGAGACTGGCAGGAGCTTTGCTTCCAACACTGCATACTACGCATAAAAATGTTGGGCTGGTACATACCTGCTGGAGCCAGCCCGGTGAGAAGAGTCAATTATCCACCTGTTCTGCTTTAAAAACGGTCTTGAAACCTTGCATATTACATCTTCTTTTCATTTCTCTCCCTCTCGCATATTACCAACCTCAAAGTGAGAAATTTTACTTATACAGATATAGAAAGTGTCCCAAATATACATATTTTTTAAAGAAAGAGAATGACGGTAAGAGACAGAGAGAATCAATTCTATTTCATTTTTCTTGTGGCTTTTGTTGCTCTGACACTTTGTGGTGTATGTGGTGCTGGGGTTTGAACCCATGTACTTGCATTGTAATCACTCTGCCATGGCTGCAGTCCCTGTCTCAAATATTTTTTAAAATTTCAGTGAAGATTTGAACAATTGCTGTTGTAAACAAAAAGTAAAGACAGGATTTCAGTACAGAGGCAACTGCTAGGCAAGATGATCAATATGTGTGATTCTAACAGATATTAGTAATCTAGTAAGAAGAATTTTCCATTTTGTCTATTTCTTTCAAATGGATAATTAGTTGTTTTATGTTATTTCTAATTTTGTTTTAGCTAATCTTGTTTGAGACTATGTAATTCCTTTGAAAGATATATTTGTTAATTTTTAAAATATCATTTTTTTTACTTATATTACATTTTCTTCCAATTTTATCTTCTCAACTTAGAATGTATATTACATGGATCCTGGATCCTGTCTGGGGATACTTGTTTTATGTACTTTATCTCACATTTTCTCACTCATATGTCATAATACCATCAGACTTTTTTTTAGCTTTGACCTTCCTTCTATTCAAGTAATTGTATTGTATGTTTATTCAAATCGGAGTATTTTAGTTTATTTATATTATTTTTTTATTTCCAGGTATGCTAATCTTTGTTGCAATTATTGCTATTGTATATAACAAACTTTAATTATTTCACAGCAGTTACATTCTCTCAAATTCATGAGTTATTTTCCTTAAATATCACCTTTGATTTAGGTTTGGTTTAGGTTGAACATCCCTAATGCACAAATTAAAATCCAAAGTGTTCTAAAATCTGAAACTGAGAATTGACCTTTGCCACGGTAGAAAATTCCAACAGCCCTTGTTTGAGATGCTGTTTAACAGCAGGTGCGAGGACTCTGCAGCCAAATGCTCTACAACTGAGCTGTACCCCCAGGTACAGGGATTCTGATGATGTCACTGCGCTGCTTAGTTTCCCTGAGTTTTCACTGTATTAATGGGAAGTCGTATTTTTCACTGTTAAGTTCTTACATATGCACAAGAACAAGAAAACAGTAGCTTCTTGAGAGGGTACAAATTTAAAGTCAAGAGTGATGGTTATGGCAAAAAACCACAGACGGTTCACAGCATTGAACAGTACAGGACAATTTTCACTTTTTGACAGATCAAAATACAGAAAGATTGTTTCATGCATAAAATTTTTAAAATACTGTGAAAAATTCAAATTACCTTTATAAGGTGTGTATGAGCACACAACGGTTTTCCATTTCAGAAAAGGGACACTAAACCTATACTGCTCTTATATTAGATCTGTTCTTTTTTTCTTGGGTTTGGTGGCCTTTCTTATTATGCTCATTGACTTTAAATTTCTAATTATTTTATTGTTTCTCTATTTGCGTTTGCATTTAATCAAGTTTGTAGCCATTTGTTTAGCAGTAGATGGTGGCTTCTTCATGTCCCCAAACTGTACCACTAGTGATAGTCATAAAGAATCTCTTCTCTTCCGTGATGGTACCTTTCAATAAAGGAGAAAAGTAGTAAAACTAGGCAAAAATAAGAATGCAATTAAATTATCAATAGAATTTTATGTGTTGTATGTGAATTCAATGAACAGTAGGAAGACTTAGAAAGCTGCTGGCAATGGTTCTGTTTTTGATAGGGTAATTTCTTACTTATATTATTGTAGATATCAATTTTGCCTGAATTTGCTTTCTGTTTCTTACAGTCTTTGTCCATTTTAACAGTCTCTGCAACAGTGTTCTAGTTCTCTTTTGCTGGAGATGTTCTCATTCATAGACTTTCCAGTTGGAGGTCTTGCTCTGCTGTTAAGTCACCTTCTACAGTCATTGATCCTGCCTAAACAAAGGGCATGCTAGCTTCCTGCTTAACACAGATAATTTTCTCCGAAGTTAACTCACCATCTGAGCTACACTAATTTTAACATTAGCTCATGTTCAACCTACTGGTTTTTTTGCTAATTATTTCTGCCTTCTAGAATTCAGAGATTTCTCACAATTTCTGATCTAACAATGGACTTTTTTTTCTGCAGTCAAAAATGCTTTTAAGTATACATAATCATGTCTATGTGCTTGAAGTCAGAAAGGGGAGCTAAAGGAGAGACAATAATTCTATGTTTTTAAAAATATATCTGTATCGGGGCTGGAGTGATGGATCACTGGTTACAGCACTTACCTGTCATGCATAAGGGTCTGAGTTCAAACCCCAGCATAACGTACACAATGAAGTGTCTGAAAAACTAAGTAAAATTGATTTTCTCTCTCTCACTGTCCTTCTGTCTTTAAAAATTATATATATACCATGAGAGTTGTTACAAGTTTATTGGATATGTTAAAAATAATCTAAATAGGGGCTAGAGAGGTGGTTCTGTAGTTATGGCGCTTCCCCAGCATGTGCGAGTATGCTAGTTCGAACCCCTGCACCACGTACACAACAAAGTGTCTGAGCAATGAAAGTCGCATGAAAAACTAAATAAAACTGATTCTCTTTCTCTTGATCTGTCTCTCACTCTCTCTCACTGTCCCTCTTTCTTAAAAAATATAATCTAAGTAATATGATATGTGAAGACTCACATTTTATATCCTGGCTAAAAGCAGTTATTGCCTCCTGTATGGAGGGTAAACCCAGAAAGGCTTCTTATCATAAAATCAACCCTCTGTGCATTAAATGTGTATCCTTATTTGTATGCTAACGAGATAGCCAGCCACATTTCATGGATGCAGGCAAAAGACGAGAAAACTAAGACAAATAACTATGTTATTTATGGTACTGTGAGCTACCTGAGATTTTTTGCCTTGGTTTTCACTAAGATTCTTCCAGGGATCATCTAGGTGATTTAGAAAGATTCTGCCTATGTAGTAGCTTGTCTTTTTTTTAATTATAAACAGAGAAGGAGAGAGAGAGGGGGGGGGGGGAAACAATTTTTATTTAATTTTTCATATGACTTTCATTGTTCTGAGACGTTGTTATTGCACGTGGTGCTGGGGTTTGAACTCTCGTACTAATGCATGCTGGGCAAGCACTGTAACCATGGAGCCAGTGCTCCAGCCCCTACATAGTAGTTTTATATACTAAAGAACTTCAAGCCCAGACTTGCTCTTGAATCACAGCTGCACCTTCCCAATTATTGTTTCAAACAAAGATACATCTTTTATTATACAAGACACAAGCAAATCTGCTCTCCATGTTGTAGGGAGATGTTATTCCTCTCCCAAGGATGTTTGTATAGCAGCAAGTGCATATGTTGTCTTATCAGGGAGACAAGTCTTCATAACACCCAGAGTTTGTTACATAAACATCCTTGAAATGATAAAACTTGTCATTGAACCTGATTGCAAGATGTTCAGAAATGAGACAGACCCAGTTAGAATTATCCCAACATTGACAGTCATGTCTTCAAAGTTTATGCAAATGAAGGCAGAAAGAATTGAATGATTTGTTGTATTTAATGACATTTATAAAAGTTGACTTACATTTTATCTGTATAGTTTAACTGATTTGCAGAATTCCCATTTGTACCATATATATGCTACCAAATTGCAGAGATTGGCACTTTGCATATTTGAATGACTAGCATGATTATAATATTTTTGGCATGTTGCAAGAACGTTTTTCTCTTAGAGCAAAGCTATGTAATATTATATCTCCATTAATGATATAAATCTGCCACATGACTCATTTTCATTCAATTAGACACAAGCTGTGAAAACAACACTATAGCCATATGTGTAAATTATGTATGGAGTATATATTTCAAAGAATAATTAAATAAGTACTATTTACTGACACTACATGAATAATATATAAATGATCACATTCATATACTGTAAAAATTAAATGAATGGTAAAAATAATAAATTTCCAAAGTGCATTTTGGTCATGGGTGTGATGTGTGTAGGCAGATGAGAATTTGAACGCAACTGTGTATTACAATCGTGTACTACATTCCAACTAAGTGCAATTCATTCCCTTGGTTTTGGACATGAGTCTCTTTTGCCTCATTACTCTGATAAATAAGATCTAAGTCGAGAGCAATTTATATTTAGTTTCTTAAACACCATAAAGCTTTATAGTTGCTTTCATATGATGTGACTTAAAGAATACTATTCCAAAGTGAATCAACCCTTTCGATTTCCGTCACATCTTCCGATTGATATAAGAATCTATCCTACATCTCACCTCTTCTGCACAATCACTGTCACCCTAGCACAGAAAACTCATGGCAGGGTCCAGGAGTGCTTAACTACTAAGCCACATCCTCAGCCATTATTTTATTTTGAGACAGAGTCTCACTAAGTCTCACTAAGTTGCTTATGGTCTAAGTTCCTAGGTCTGACCTTGAACTTGTGATGCTCCTGCCACCCCCAACATGAGTTACAGAGTTTGCTCTGTGGCATACTCAGGCCCATGGCTTCTTAACTCTCAGGTATATTCTGTATCTATCTATGCCTGGGCAACCAAGGAGAAAATTGTGACTCTTCATTTTTTACTTGAATGGATCTACTAGAGAAACAAGGTCCTCTTTTCAGTCCTTTAACTGGTAAGTCACAAATTTTATCTGCTTTTTCCACATAGAGTTAGTTTGTTAAACACTGTACATTAATGTCCCAAAATCTTAAAAGAGGAGATGGGCATAATTTTTCTTTTCCTTTGACTCTCAAATTACATCATCTGGGATTTTTCTCAATTTGAGGAATTAATACTCTTGAATCAACACTGTTGAATAACAAGGTAGCCAAATAATTTGGAATCATTTAGATGTGGGTTATTCCAGTCATATGGTGAAATTTTTGTTAACTTATTGTATCCTGCGAGTCCTAGTAATGATAATTATTAGGTACATCATGCATTTGTACTTTACCATCAATTTCCAGTACCCAATACAATGTGGCACAGGAGCAAGAGCACAGTTTGTTTTCTCTTGTCAAGTTTTTGAGTTGAAGCTTCTAATAATTTATCAACTCACATAGAAATTTTTAAATATTTTTGCATAAAAAAGCTGTAAAAATTCTAAGAAATATCTTTTAACTCAATAATATTATTAAGAAGTATTAAAATAGATACTTTTCAGTCTCAAAGTTTGTTGTTAAATTAAGGCTAGTATAATAAAATGATGCAGTGTGCTTTAATATAGCCTTCTACTTTTTCATTTTTTCTTTTTGGTACTAGAGATTGAACCCAAGGATGCTTAAAGCACTGTCTTTTTAAATTTTTCTTTCTTTCTTTCTTTATATTTATTTATTTATTTATTGAGACAAATTTCACTAAATTGCTCAGGTCCTTGCTAAGTTTCAGAGACTCGAATTTGTGATTTTCCTGCCTTAGCCTCTAATTCAATGGCAATATAGGTATACACCACCACATCCAGCTTCTAAAATCACTAGAAATGGTGAACATGGAGGGCATTATTCTGTCATTACATAGGTTTAGATATTGCACTAAAAGTGAAATAATTGTTTGCTATAGTAAGCAGGATTTCCTTAAGTTAATATTCAGGTAGAAATATTAGAGGATAAGTGTACAACATAAAAATAAACTGAAAACAGTTCATATCATGAAAATTAAAAAAAATCCACTTTATTTCCTGCTGAAATCTGAGGCAAATAATTTTTCTAAATGAATATACTTACATAGCCTATGAACCTTCTAAGTATCAAACATAAATTATCAAAACGTGCTTTTATGAATTGTCTTTAATCATGTAAAAAAATTAACTATGTAGATTGATGCCTGATATTAAGCAAGTACTTAAAGAAATGAAATTGAAGAGAAAATAAATGTTTTTCACATGTGCTATTTAGTAAAAGCATTCGTAAGTGTCTGTACTTATCAATAAGTTCCCCTTAAAGACATTCCTGTAAGATATTTACATTACTTTAAATGCCTCATTGAGAAATTTCACATTTAGCTTCAAGTTTTCTTTAAGAATGTTTTTCCTCAGTGAAACACTGAAACGGTAACATAAAAGCTTGGAAAATATTTATACATATACATATATGTATATATATATATATATATACCATATTTTTAACATTGTTTAAATAAATAGGAGATGGATGGAGTTAGAATCTAACATAATTCTATGTATTATATTATATTATATTATATTATATTATATTATAACAACTTGCATAAATTCTGTAGTTTTCTATTTAAATAATATTTTCCAGACCAGTTATTTTTCCTACAACGTATTTAATTGAAATGAGCATAATCTTCACTTCTATGAATCAAAATTTTGCTAAATCTTATGCTCAACCTGTGTCTTTCTTGAAAATTTCTTGGATCCTTTCTACCATTAGTGGTTTTTTAGGGGGTCCATTTCTTTTTTGCCTCAGCCATCTACCACATTATTGTGCCCATCCCTCTCTGACCATACTCCTGTCAGTAATCTCATCTTCCACAGTTGTCAGTTGTTTACTTCCAAATTCCTACTAATTTTTAGGCAATTTCTTTTCTGTTAATTTAAGCCATCCACAGTATACCTGAACCACAAATATGCCAATATGCCCTGTGTTCTACTCCTGGGATATTCTCACAATTGCATCAAGCTGTCAAAATATGTAGTGTGAGTACACATGTATATATGTTGAATAAGGAAGAAAAGGGAATATAATAAGTCAAGAAATCATAAATCTGACCTTATTGAATCATGTTAAAATTGAGAAGAATCCATAGATACAATTATACAAAATGCATTTGAAGTTTGCAAGATTCTAGTCATATCATTTTAATATATTTAAAATGCATATGTAATTTAGATACATGTTTTCATGATTATATATTCACATTCATACTTCAATATATAAATTTCAAAAATATATATTTATCTGAACTGTTAAAATCACTTTTATTCAGTTTTATTTTTAAATATTTGCATTTGCTTACTTTATGATATTTGTAATCTAAAATATTCAGCTTAAAATATATTTAGTATAATATAATGGAATTAGGCTCATTTGTATATTTGCCTTGTGACTATTTTCTATTTTACGTATGCATTTTTATATAATCTCTTTTCACTAATATTTCAGTTTACTAAAAATCTATTGGACAAATGCATTCAATTCCCAAACATTTAATAATGAATGTTTTTAAAACCAGGTTGAACCCACTGGAGGCTGTGTGTCTGTGACAATACCATAATATGTTGATTGCTGGAAGAAAAAACAATTCATTAGTTAGTTTTATTGAGTCATGGGATACATGAAAAGACTTAAAACCATTAGCCAGTACAAGTTATTAACTGCAGTTATATCTAAGAGGATTATACTTCTAATAATTTTCAATTTATTTTAATTATATTTGTGCAAGAAATTAGTTAAATGCTTTAATGAAAGAATTAGATTTGTACAAATACTAATACAGAGGAAATTCTTCACTAGACCATGATTTTAATTTACTATAATGTACTCAATTTTTAGAATTCCATAAATATTCATTTAAATTAATTGAAAAAATCAAGTTCTAATGTCAATTGTGGTTGCTTTTTAGATTATTTAAATTTCTAGTTTTCTTAATGACTATTGCTTTTTATTAATGTGGATGACCTTATTGTATGATTTCCTATCTTAATGTTAAAACTTGTGTCCGTGTCCAGAGACTGTCTTTGAAGTACATTTTACAAAACTGTTTCTTCTGAAAACACATTAACTTCCGTTTCAGTCCATTTAAATAAACTGTCTGATGTTATTAATTTTTGTTAATATTTATCTTCAGCTCTTTTGTTAAACAGGCAATCACAAGGGTTAAACCATGAAGATGACTCCTAGTGCCTTCAGTATCATTTTGTTTATGTATATCAAAATATTTTCTTATATTTTATTTTTAGGGTGTGAAAGTCTGATTAAAGTTATGTATGGCAGCTTTATGCAAATCAAAGATAGATTCATTCTCTTCTATGATTAGACAGAAGTACTGAAATCAGCAAAGCCCTCTAAGACACCACCTGTGGATAGGAAAAGAATATTTTGCTCAACTAGGTTTTCCTAATTTAAATTGTACATATATTGTGTATGATATAATATATTATAATTAAATAGTTGCATATATAATTAAATATATATATTAATTTTCTCTTAGTCTTTTAATTTCTCTAAATATGGACTTGTATGTTTTTATTTGACCAATTTACTGGAATTTTTTGACTTATTTGTCCTGTTTATAATAACCCCTTTAAAAAGCATTAATATGCAGCTGAAGTTTAGATACAACTAAAGTTTAGAAATGCTGTGCTTACAAACTGACACTACCAGTTGTCACACATAGTGACCGTATATCAAGGAATTACACCAGCATTAGGTAGAACAGCAGGTCCATTTGTTCAAACGCTCACTGAACATATGAGTGATTTTCTCTAACAAGATCCCCTGGGAACCAACTTGCATCCATCACCCCTTGCATCCTAACTGGAAGATAACTATTTTAAACTCCTGCTAAAATATGTGATGCTTTAGGAGGAAATAAAGTATGTGTCCAGAGCCAGAGAGAAATAGACTATTGGCGTGCATACTGAAAAAAAATATGACAAAGCCAGTAACTGCTGATGGGTCAAATTTTCATTTTATTACCTTTTATGTATTATAACTACATATGATAAAAATGAAATGTAAAGTTGAGCTAGAATATTATCCCATAAAATTAGACACTTTGCTTTTTGTCCAGAATTCACACAGTCACAATTTTTAATTTTCAGATGAGTATAAAACATATGTTTTGTATATGAGTTTAATACAATATGTAAAACTGTTAGGGTTTTAACTAAATTCATTTGTTTACTTAATAATTAAGTTCCTTCTTTAATGAGGCTCATATTTTAATAAAGAAAAATGACTCAAATTGGTGAATATTTTTTCAGACATCCCATACCAGTACTTGTAATATCCCCTCTCCTTGAGTGCATATGGGAAGTCTGGGTCTGTTTCTTACCAACAGAAAATGACAAAGTTGATTAGCTGTTACTATCTTGATGAGACTGTTACATAAAACTACACCAGAAGAGATTCTCCTTAATGGCCCAAAGGAAGCAAACTGCCATGCCATGAATTAACTAACAGAATGAGGAGAAGTCCACCTGTTTAGGAACTGGACCCTGCCTCCAAAATTTGAGAACCTTCCTGTAAAAACCTGGGATCCCAATGATACAGTTAAACCAGACCTGAATTCTTGACCCATGGAAACCTTGGGATTGCAAATGTGTGTGTTTTTTTTTTTTTAACCACAGAGTTTATGTAACTACATGGATTCATTCCCTGAAAATTAATATTAGTGTACTTGCTTGAGCACCCTGGAGTAGTATTAATATCCTGTAAATTTGCTTGTAAATTTTTGGTTATAAAGATTGGACTCAAAGTTTGACAACAATCCAGAAGGTTGAAATGTCAGGGCATCCTTCAAACAATGCAAAGGAAGGAGCAGAAAGATTTCAGGGAGAGTTACAGACTCTTACTGACTACTTACACAGAAGTGAGTGATATGATGGACAATTCTTTCAACAGGGAATTTATAGATGTGCAGTGATGTATTTGAATGGCTCTGTGCTGGCTGCCTGCTATAGGCAGGAGATTATGGCAGAGGATGCTGACAGAGAAATGGGTTCTCCTACCCTAGTGGGATTCAAATACAACAGAGCCTGGTGGTAATGCTTAATTGTGGGAGAAAATGTGGATCTGCTCTGATGACAAACCAAGATGAAATGAATAATTTGGCAGATATTACGCAATCTATTAAATATTTTTAATATATTGGTGGAAATATTCTAAACCAGATCAACAGATATTCAATGAAAACTGATGTTGAATGGATTGATGGTTTATTGATCTGTTCCCGATGCAAGCCTGTTTACACTCCCAGAAGCCCCTCACTTAAAGACAAATCTTAGTCTCTCCTGCAATGAAGACACTAGTCTACATTCAGTTGTCAGTTTATGGCAACTAGGAAAGAGAGAACAAAAAAACAGAGACAAAGTATAAACCCCAAAGACACACCCTCAGAGACTGCCTTCCCCTTCCCCCAGCCACCTTCTCTGCCCACAGTTAACAGCTAGGATGGTAGTTCTTTTAAATTATTAATCTCCTGAGTAGGTCATAGCTCTCATAACCTAATCCTTTCACCTCTGAACATTCCTGTGTTGTCTCACACATGAGCTTTTGGGGAATACCTCTTTTACAAAACGTAATAATTAGCAAAGAAAAGACACATGTCTTACTTAATCGATTAAGAAATAAAATCGCATGGCTTCTCATCAACACATTTATAAAAGTGCAGCAAGTTGAATCAAATCATTTCCTTGATGACAGACATTTACTTTTATTTGAATATGAACAGGAATCTCCAGGCCTGTTTTTCCAAAAGTACACAAGCAGAAGACTAAGAGAAAAAATCCATAGACTAATCAAATAAATCTTTTAGAAATATGGTAGCCAATCCCACCGTTTTCGGGGATGTAGAGACCTCTCTGAGCATGAGTCTATAATTTAATGTTACAGAACAATTCTATTCTCTTCAGTGGGACTGTTGGAGAAGAGTTTATGAGATTGGTCTTTTTTTCTTTGTTTCTAGGATTACTTAAGTATTTCATTTTCAGATTTCCAAAGACTTATTGTCTTCAAAAATGTGTATAAGTAATACTACTACATTACAAACAAAAAAGAAAAAGCCACTTTCAGGTAGTTTACAAACTATGAATAATACACGAATTAAAATAAAGCCATAGGTATGATTAACCATGCTCATTACTTCTGCTTATAGCAACTATTATATGTGAATGAAAGATAGATGCAAGCAAAAATATTAATATCTTCACTTTTGTTCATTATAAAGCATCTTTTATTGAAATATTTAATCATACATATACGGTTTTTTAAAAGGCCGATAATTTTGAAATAATTTTATATATATGGAAGCAAAATATATAGTGAAAAATCTACTAAATAGTACTTCAATGAATTTGTTTTATTTATATATTTAAATTAACAAGATTTTTAAGTACTCTGACCTTTAAATATACATAGAACCATGTAAATATTATTGCATGAGTAAAAAAATTAAATAATTTTTATACACACAGGAAAAAATTAAAATATATTCATATTTATCTGTAGTTATATACAAATCTTCTAATACATATTGTATTCTTCCTGTCTTTGAAAGTAAATGAATGCTGAATTATAATTATTATGGTAGCTATTTGCATGATATTTAAATGATGAATTTTGAATCAATGACAAGGACTAAAATTGGCTAGTTTACATAATATGCAGAAGTATAGAAGGGAAAATCTGTAGTATAATTATGGAGACTTGAATAATGAATAATTTCTGCATGTTCAAATAAGTCCATTAATGTGACACATAAATTCATGAGCATTTTTGAGCAATTAATATTCTGAAAGTTAGTGGATCTAGATATTTCATCTTCCCTGAAGTGAAGCTATTTACATTCTCAGACCAAATTAACCACTCCTATCTTTATATCTTTGATTTTTCCAAATAAATACAACTTTTATATATTTAAATCACAAGTGAATTTAGTGCCTATGGATTGGGATATTAATTGAGCTGGAACCACAGCCAGCAATTCCACAAGATTTAGCATGTCTTTACCACTACCAGATTAAGCCAAACCATTAGTTTCCATAATGGTGATCCTTCACATCTCAAGGAAACAACCAGATTGTCAAGCCAAATAATAATATTTTCTTTCAAAAATACTATCTCAAACAAATTATGCCTTGAAGTAGAGTAATAATGAAGTCTAATGTGAAAAAAGTTTCTCCATTACTCAACTCAGTGCTTCATTTCTTTGAGCTATGATTTAAAAAATGAAAATATTATATTAAATTGCAGAATCTAGAATGACTCTTCTGATAAATTTATTCTCATGATTGTTTCTGTAGAAAATCATAATCAATTTTAAATGAAGATTTGGAATCAGAGAAAACATCCTTATCAATCATTCCCACTCAATTTCAAAATTTGCAAAATTAATCTTTTTATTATTTCAGCATCATCTTACATAATGAAGGGATTTGTTGGTCACATTCACATGTGCGTACTTATTGACAAAGTAGCTTAAATGGATCTTTGTCAAGGATCTCCCCACTTCCCCCACTCTCTGATATCATGTCTCTTCTACATGTAATGCCCCCAAGTTACAGGTATAAATGACCATATACATTTATTTTATACATTGAAATTGCTTGATTTATATGACTTCCTGGATATATTTGGAGTTCTCATGGGAGACAAGTGTACTGCACAGGATTGAACACCACCTTTTTTCCTTCCCTCTCCTCTTTCCCTTTCTCCTACGTACTGCTCTCATAGCTTTAGTTCCCAAAGCTTATGTGTTACTTCAAATTTGGAGGGTCTATAAAATAAACTTGACTTTCATCCTACCTTAGGTTTTACTCTAGCTTCCACATATAAGGGAAAACATTCGACCCTTAAGTCTCTGGGTTTGGCTTGTTTCACTCAGCATAATTTTTTTACATTTCCATCCATTTACCTATAAAAGCCATGATATTGTTCTTTCTAGGTAGAATATATATATATATATATATATATATATATATATATATCACAGTTTTTGATCCATTCATCCAGTGAAGGCATCTAGGTTGTTTCCATAATTTAGCTATTATAAATTGAACTGTAATAAGCATTGATGTAGCTGAATCTCGGTAATAAGCAGATTCCACATCTTCTGGGAAAAAACTCAGGAACTGGACAGCTGAGTTGTAGGGTGGTTCAATCACTAAATTTTTGAGGAGTCTCTACCCTGCTTTCTAGAGATGCTATACCTGTTTGAAGTCCCACCAACAGTATGTTAGTGTTCCTTGCTCCCCACAACCCCCACCCAAATCTGTTATTGTTCATATTCCTCATTTTTGCCTTTCTGACTGGAGTGCAGTGGAATTTCAGTGAAGTTTTGATGTGTATTTCTCTGATTGCTATTGTTGCAGAACACTTTATTGTATATCTTTGACTGTTTGAAATTCCTCTGTTGAGAAGTTTGTTTTGTTCCATAGCCCATTTATTGATTGGGTTGTTTGAGTTTTTGGTATTAAGTTATTGGAGTTCTTTGTATATTCTGGATATTAGCCTCCTGTCAGAAAGAGAGCAGGCCATGATTTTTTCCCATTCTGTAGGTTCTCTCTTGACAATCTTGACTAATTCCTTAGCTGGATAGAAGCTTTTTAGTTTAATGGCTTCCCGCTCATTAATTTTTTTCTTGTGTTAGGGAAGTATTGTTAAGGAAAAAGGTGCCTACACCAGTATGCTGGAGTTGATTCTATTTTTCCTACTAATAATTATTTAGTTGCTGATTTAATTCCTATTTCTTTGATCCGTTTAGATTTGATTTTTGTGCAGGATGAGAGATCAGGGTCTAATTTCAATTGTGTGTATATGGTTGTCCAGTTTGTCCGGCACCTTTGTTGAACAGACTGTCTTCTCCAAGTTTTCTTCTTGCCCCCTTTGTCAAACATCAGATGGTTAAAGATTTGTGGATTGGTCTCAGTGTTTTCTATTATGTTCCATTGGTTTTCCTACCTATTTCAATACCAATTCCATGCTATTTTTCTTACTACAGCTCTGTATCAGGGCAGGTATTACAATATTTCCTGTTTAGTTTTTCCTTTTTTGCTTGGTAGTGCTTTGGGTATTCTGAGTTTCTTATTGTTGTAGATGAATTTGAGAACTGATTTTTCATACCTGTGAAGAATGGCATTTGTATCTTGATGAAGATTGCATTGTATCTCTGTACAGCACTTTTGGTAGAAAGTCCATTTATTTTATTTCATATTATTATTATTATTATTATAGAGAGAGGGACAGTGAAAGAAAGACAAAGAGAGAATCAATTCAATTTAATTTTTCATATGACTTTCACTGCTCCCACACATCCTTGTGTATGTGGTGCTAGGTTGTGAACTTGTATCCTTGTTCATGCAAGGCTAACAACGTAACCGCTGAGCCATGGCCCCAGCCCTAGAATGGCCATTTAAACAATATTAATTCTATCTAATCAAGAACATGGGATGTCTTTCCGTCTTCTCAGGTTTTCTTCTGTTTCTTTCTTCACTGTTTTCATTGTAGAGATCTTTTACTCCTTTGTTAGATTAATTCCCCAAGTACTTTATTCATTTTAAGGTTATTGTGAATAGTATGGATTTCCTAATTTTTCTTTGGCAGAATTGCTATTGGAGTATACAAAAGCTACTGATTTATTGGTGTTGATCTTGTATCCTGTCACTTAGCTGAATTAATTTATAAGCTCTAGAAGTCTTCTGATAAAGATTTTGGGGTGTGCTAGTTATAGAATCATGTCATTAGCAAATAGAGACAGCTTGACTTCCTCTTTTCCTATTTGAATAGGAATATTGGAATCATTGGCCAGGGAGATGTGAATTTGAGGAGGATAATTTTTTGCCTTTTTCCTCATTTTCATTGTCAGAAAGAGGAACCCGAGATGTCTCACTGGTTATTTCACTTGAGGAATTTGTTGATGGGTATGGTACAGTTTTGTCTCTTTCCTTATTTCAGCTGGGATACAATTTGACTAATCCAGTTAAACGGCTGGCTGCCCAACTTGTGAATTATTTTTGATGTTTACAATTTGATACCTTACCAGATAAGGAAAGGAGTCAATACATACAGTCAATGCATAATTAGACAGTGTTGAACTGGTGACTTTGTCCCTCTATAACTGTAACAATGTTAATTACCACCTAAGAGAGGAGTAGAAGGATTAGCAACTATCTTCAATGAAAACCATCAGATTATAACTGGTTTAAAAGCAAATCACCATTATCAAGTTTGCCCTTCACTTCAGATTTCCAGCACCTCCCTTGGTAATAAAAAATAGTCTTGAGAGCAAAGGAAATGTGATAGGAAGGTAGAGAGGAGGACTTGTGACTTTAGAGTGAGAGCAGCAAGAGAGTAGATATGATGTAGGATATTCTGATAAAATATATTCTTTTTATTTTTTATTTTATTTTTTTAAAGAGAGAAGGACAGTGAGAGAGAGACAGAAAGAATCAATTTTTATTGAATTTTTCCCTTAGCTTTCGTTGCTCTGACACTTAGTTGTGTACGAGGTGCTGGGGTTTGAACCCATGTACTTGCACATGCCGGGCAAGCGCAATAACCACCGAGCCACCGCTCCAGCCCCAAATATATTCTTTTTAAAAAGAGGAAGATACTGAGGTAATGATTTTAAGAAATAGTGTGTGTGTGTGTGTGTGTGAGAGAGAGAGAGAGAGAGAGAGGAGAATAGAGTTTAGCTGTTGCCATAAGAAAGGGAAAAAGGAGGTTTTAGAGAAGCAAAATACCAGGAAGATATACAGCACAATACAAAATGTTCTCGTCTGCAAAAACACAAACAAAACCAAACACAAACCACAGCAAAACAAACAAGAAGCAAAACACAAAATAAATTTTAAAAAATCTCAATGGAGACCTGGAAGGATTATTATTTATTTTTATTATTTCTATTTTTCTGCAATTCATTTAGATTTTATAGGAGTTCAAACATGTATGGGCATCTATGAGATGTTACAAAGACATTGTTGCTTGGTTCAGTGTAGTTTCAGCTCATGGACAGCCTCAGCAGCTTAGTGAAAACCTCAGCAACATAGACACTGTCTCAAAATAAAAATTGAAGAGGACTGGGGATGTAGCTCAGAGGCAGAGTGCCCAAAGTGTCGCAGTACAAAGAAACAAAGAAAGAAAAGAAAAAGAAGAAAAAAACGTTGGTTCTGCTCTATTCTTCTACTAAACATGACAAAGCCTTTATACAATCAGAGTATGTTTCTTCAAAATGAATAATTAATCTTACTCCAAAATCCATTTGAATTTTAGTACCAACACTAAAAGTTTTTGGAAATAACTTTTCTTGAACAAAATTGTCTTTCCCAAATCACGAAATTTTAGCAAATATTTTTTTCCTACAATGAAATAAAAGACATGGTAACAAAGACAGCGTGGTACTGGTATCAAGACAGGGAAGAAGACCAATGGAATAGAATAGAAGACCCCGAAGCAAATCCTCAAATCTTTAAACATCTGATTTTTGACAAAGGGGGACAAAACATTACATGGAGGAGTGAAAGCCTCTTCAACAAATGGTGCTGGACAAACTGGTCATCCACCTGCAGAAAGTTGAAATTAGACCCATATCTTTCTCCTTGCACAAGAACCAAATCAAAATGGATCAAGGAGCTTGGTATTAAACCAGCTACATTGCAACTGACAGAAGAAAAAATTGGTCCAATATTTCAACATTTAGGAGTAGGCAAAGACTTTCTCAACAGGTCTCCGAAAGTGAAGGAAGTAAAGTCAAAAATCAGTGAATGGATGCCATAAAGCTAAAAAGCTTTTGTACTGCCAAGGAAGCAATAGAGTCAAGAGGTTTCCTACAGAAATGGAGAGTATCATGGACTATGATTCCTCAGACAAGGGTCTCATATCCAGAATCTATAAAATCCTCAAAAATGTCAGCTACAAAAACACCAACAGCCCAATTGATAAATGGGCCAAAGAGCTAAATAGAGACTTCTCACCAGAAGACATTGATCAAGCCAATGAATACATGAGAAAGTGCTCTAAATCATTAGTAATCAGAGAAATGCAAATGAAAACC
>PVKS010028974.1:0-25825 GCA_004027875.1 Aplodontia rufa
GGGTGATGAGGGTGGGTGATTCCCATGCGACATTAGTGGAATGTGTGTTGATACAGACACCAAGGTCTGCAGGATGCCCCAGAAATGCCCTGGATCGCACAACCTACTCTCATGGCAAATGACTACAGTGAAGATACCCCTGCACAAAGCAAGCAATGTACACCCTGAGTAAGTAGGACTCTCATCCTGAACATGCAGAATTTCCTGCGTTGGAAAGGACCATGGCCCCATCCTCAGAAGGTTTTGGGCTGAATGGCTTGTGGCTTGAGATTCTTGGCTCATGCTCTTATAACTACTGCTCATACATGTCATTAATAAGCAATAACCCATAAAGGCAAAGTATGAATAAGCATATGTTCTATTTTGGTAAAAATTTCTAATATTAGAATGAAATGGAGCCTGTCACACCTACCGTTGGAGCTGTGACGTAGCCATTTCGCTGGGCCACCTCCTTGCTGGGAGCCCATGAAAGTCTCCAGAGCCAATGCCCCATCCCAGGTGCCCTGCCTCTCCTTCCTGATGCTGAACCACGTTTACCTGGTTCTTTATTTTGAAAACCCCTTTTGACTCCATTCTCAGGCTTTCATGATTTCTGCTGCCATCCCCGCATATACCTCAGCATACCTCATTCCTCCATTACCCTCTGTCCTCGCTCCCAACCATCCCCAGGGTCGTCCTGGGGTCCTGTGCACAGCTGCAGGTGAGGCAGCCATGAAGATACCAGAGATGCTCTCCACAGCGCCAAGGACAGGAGCGGTGGGTTCCATTTTATTCTGATTCTAGACATTTTTACCAAAATATGACATTACTTATGCATACTTTGCCTTTATTGATTATTTGCTTATTAATGAAACTGATGTCCAGGAGTTATAAGAGTGTAAGCCAAGAATCTCAAGCCGCAGCCAGAGATTCGGCCCACAACCTCCCATCTCCACCCCTCCCAGTCTGCGTGCTTCCACGTGAAAATCTGAAGGGAGCAAGGACATGACCTGGCCACGTGTGTTCTTTCATCTGTTTGCCCCAGTTTTCCTCCTCCGCAGCTCACGGTTTTCCTTCCTCTCCTGTGAAGACAGACTTGACAATTCAAATGATGTTTATCTGCAACGTACTTTTGAAAATTGTAAGCTTTCAGTTTGTCCAGATATGCACATAAAAGCAAGTGAGCAGGAGCGCAGTGTCGTGTTCACTGTCTCCTTCACGAAAAGGAAGAGCAGAGGCTTTGCCTGTGGCTCAAGGTTCTAGAGAAAACAAACCTGCTATTGGAAATGACATTTCACGACATCCACCCACGGATCAGTGACCAAAGCAAGGCCAAGATAACTCCAGAAACCCATTCGCATTGATAAGAAATTTTAAAGGAATCCATGTGTATTTTGTTCATCTAAGTTAGCACAGCAATGATAATTGCTGAGTAGCATAGAAAACTAGGAAAACAACCACTCAGTTTGGAAAATTGGGCCGTGAGAAAGTCTAAACCATTAGACACCAGTGAGTGATTATGGTAATGACTCCCAAATTTGATTCTAACCTGAACTGGATAGCATACTTGTGAAGTTCCCCACCCCCAGTCTTGGGAAGCCCCTCTTTTACAAGGAGATGATCCCACCAGGCTTGTTCCTGGTTGTCGGAGTAAGCAATTGAGTACCAACAATGAACTGGGGCCTGTAACAATAAGCCCTTCCAACATCAGATGTGGTAATAAAACATATAATCTCATTTCATCTTCATAACAAAGCGATCAAGTAGGCATTATTAACACTATTGGTAGGAAAACTGCACTTCCAGAAAGCGTTCTGCCTTACAAACCCTTTCTCAAGAGATCCCACCAGCCCATCTCCCAGCCTCCCAGACCCTCCTGCCATGGCCATTGCTGAAGACGTCAAGCAGTGCAGTCCCTACCTACCCCTTGATTTCTTTAAAAAGAGGCTGATTTAGTCCCACAGTGCTCTTTATCTTCTGTGGCTCAACCTCCCCGCCATGCCACAGCTGAACACCGTCCATTCTTCTCAAGATTCTGCAGAACTAGCTCAGCAGAGCCCAGCTCCTGCTCTCCTTGCAGTCTGGAGCCTACACCCCTTCAAAAAGCCACTTCCTCACAAAGCTTTCTCATGTTCTGCAAGGAGCAGGGCCCTGGAATCCCTCTGCTAATCACTAGGATTTCCTGTTTTTACAACTTTTCTCTGTTCACAAAACTAATTCATTCTCATTGCAGAAAAATGAGTAACACATAAATGTATGAAGAGGAAACTGAAATCATTCCTGATCCGCCCTCCAGAGATAAGCATTGTTGAACACTATTACGTATTCCTCACTTGGGTTTCTTTGCTGTACATCATTGCAGTCCTTGTGTGTGAGTTGTCCACGCGCACACACATGGAGCGCCTACTGTTTACAAGGTGCTAAGGGAGGGGCAAGGTAATGGGTAATGGCTCAGACACCTACTTTACGGAGCTCACTACCTTAAGGGGTGGAGGGGAGACCTGAATTGTGATCCAGTTACTGAAGGAAAAGTAGAAATTGCTGTAAAGGAAAATAAGGAAGGAATACCAACAAGCCTGAGGGTTGGGGCAGAGCACCAAAAGGAAGGAAGCAGACTTTGAGGAATCTGATCCTGAGTGCAGTTGTCTCCAGGACAGAAGGAACAGGTGACATCACCTGATAGGAAATGCTGCAGATCCCAAACAAAAGCCCAGTGAAAGGAAGCCAAGGACCGGCCAGGTCTGAAGGCCATGCTCCTAGCTGTGGGGCCTGGACCTGAAATTAAGAGAAAAGCTCTTAGTTCGAGCTTCATTTGCTTGTAGTTACTTTCTTTTCATTGAATTTGAAAATCACTAATTTTGGAGGTCATGCAGCTGAGCAATATATTATTAATCTCCCCTGAGCTTGCTGAAGAGAGAACCTCTGATATGTGGGTTTAATAGTTGCCTAGGTTACTTTTCAGGGACCGGAAGGCAACTTGTGTCAAAACTACAAGCTCTTCACTTCGGCCTGCTCAAATGCCCCATGGGTGGCCTCTTGACATAAAGAAGCCAATGATGCCAACCTCAGATCACGCTAAAACTGTCATTTTCTGAACATGCTCCCCATGAAGAGCCATGAAACTTGATTACAGATAGGCACACTACTGATTACTCCTCCAATCTCCTTTCTATGTGTTTTAAATTGCCTTGTTTCTTTGTCCCATAAGTACCCTATCCTTGGAGAGGAAGGTTTGAGACTTGGGTCTCCCACTGTCATGCTCAGACCCTGAGAATAAACTCTTTAGCAAAGCTCATTGTCTCAGTGGTTGGCATACTATGTGACAGGCAAAATGGCCCCAGTTCTGTGAAAGATCTGGGTGGAGAATGCAGTAGGAGAGGCTAATCAAGGAGTGACTCACAAGGTCACCAGGGACACAATGTGCCAGGGAATCAGAGAAGGAGCCAGGCAACAGGAAGGGATGGAGGATGCCCATCAAGAGAAGCTGCTGAGCTAACATGCATTTTGTAGGTAAAAAGAGGAAGTATAAGCTCAGTACTCTTATTCAGCCTCAGTAGAAATCATCATTAAAACCAAAGGCCAGGAGAGCACTTCAGAAGGAGCTTTGTAATGTTGAAGATTAAAATATTCATCTATCTATCATGGTGTTTTTTGTTTTTAAAAAGAGAGCAACAGTGAGAGAGAAAGAATCAATTTTATTTAGTTTTTCATGTGGCTTTCATTGCTCTGACACTTCATTGTGTATGTGGTGCTGGGGTTCAAACCCGTTTCATCATGCATGCCAGGCAAGTGCTATAACTGCAGAACCACCACTCCAGTCCCCATCGTGGTCTTTTTTAAAAAGGAAAAGGAACCTCAGAGAACACGAGAAACCAGAACCATAGACCACACTAAACCTTCAGATAAGCCAAGTTGTGATGATATTTCAACTCCATTTATTGTGTATATTCATGCATTCCATCACAAAATGGAATGGCTTATTTACAATAAACGCCCCTGTGACCATATCATCTAATCATAATGATTAATTATTATAAAACCTTTGATCTTAAGATTATTGTACCTGTTTTAATTTGTGAGAAATTTTACTTGTTAGGTAGGGGTTATCAAAATTTAAAGTTATGTGTCAAACATGTGGTAGTTAATTCAAATTTGACTTTACTCACCTTGTTCTCATTGACCTCAATCACAGTATACACATTTCTAAAAGTTATGAAAAAGCATTTATAAGGTTTCATTATTCTCAGTACAGATTATATAAGAAACACATTGTGATCTTAGTAGATCCAAATTTTAAATTTGGATCTACTAAATTTAAAATGGTTTTTCTACAAATATACACATATCTTGGCTCACATTAATTAAAATTATAACCTAATTTTATTCTAGCTTACTTACAATATCATAAAAATTTGCTTTGTATCATTAAGAATTCTTCAACAAATTGATTTCCAATTGTGTCACAGTATCCCACAATATGGATGTTGTCTGACTGATAAATTAGTTTCTCTATTAATCATTTAGATTTTTCCAATATACTACAACAGCTATGATGAATTTCTATGTAAATCACTTATGATTTCCTTAAAATAACCTCCTCCAAATGAAGTGACAGAACCAAATTATAAATTCCAGGGGCACGGGAGGCTGAGGCAAAGCCAGCCTCAGCGATTTAGGGAGGCCCTAAACAACTTAGCAAGACCCCATCTGGCTGGGGATACAGCTCAGTGGTTAAGCATCCCTGGGTTCAATCCCTGGTTAAAAAAAAAAGAAAGAAAGAAAGAAAGAAAGAAATCAAATTGTATAAAATTGCTTAACGATCTTGAAATTATTGTCTTCTAACACAGGGTCTCTAGCCCTTCAGCGCCCTCCCACCCAGCCATCTACATCTCCTGATTTTGCTCTATCGTTCTCCTTCTACCTCTAGTCTACCCCTGTTCTAAGCTTCTATACCAACAAGGTTAAGCCATGTTCTGTATCCTGCGTCTGTTGATGTGTTCCTAATCAAGCCAAATCCTGAATGGACTCAACCCTCCCCAGCACGGGGGGTCATTCTCACCAGCGGCATGTGCATTGGCCGCCCTGTTCCTGATCACTCCCTTCAGGGAACCCCACTGATAGTTATACTGAAACATAGTAAAGTCTGATTTCCTTTTGGGAGACCTATTCCAGCTTCCTTCTTGAGATGACATTCTCTATCCCTTTCTGCCTGGAATAAATTACTACATGTCCTGAATCAGGAATGAGAAGTGGCTTCCAAGAGCACTAAATGCACTCAAAGTGTAGCCCAAACTCATCCTTCCCAGGCCACAGCACTTTGGGAAACTAGAGGAAGGCAAATTGAGACAGACGACTTGGTATAATGTAGGAAATTTTTTTCAGTGCTTGACATGGGCCAGGCCAAGTCCCAACCAATTCTTTTTGTTTTTTTTTCTAAGAGAAGGACAGTGAGAGAGAGAGAGAGAAAGAATCAATTTTTTTAAATTGAGTTTTTCACATGGCTTTCATTGCTCTGACACTTAGTTACATACGTGGGTGGTAGGGTTTGAACCCGTGTACTCGTGCATGCCGGGCAAGCGCCGTAACCTCTGAGCCACTGCTCCAGCGCCCCCACCCAATTCTGACCCAGGGAGAAGCCAGGCCCTGCCCTGCCCAATAACCAGCTGCTATCATTACTACTGTAACCTTCAAAACAGAACCGCACAGAAGAGATTCTGACGCTGCCTGTTCCCTAGGGCTTGTCTTGTCCTCGAGTGTCCTGGATATTCCCACACCAAACCCTCAGGCCATTTTCTCACACGTTTCTCCAGGCAGATATTTTGCAAATGCATCCTTGTTCACTGAGAGCTGGAGCTGATCTTGCAGCTTGGAAGGATCCAAACTCTCCCTGTGGAGAAGGGCCATAGTCACTTGCTCAGGTGACTGCAAATACACAAGTAGAGCACCCTGACCTGAGAAGGGACCGAGTTCCCTGGAATGAGGGTCAGGTCACATAACTGAAATTGACCCATAATACAGCAAATGCCCTGCTACTAAAAATGGTTCAAGCTTGAAGCTGTTTTTCAGGATGCAGAAACAGACAGTAGGACTTGACCTAAAATGACATTGAGAGCCTGATGGAACCTAAACTTGCCAATGAGTGAAACCAGAAGAGTCCAGAAGACAGAGTTGAATGTGCATCCTGTCTCCCTGCGGGTCAATCTTCAACAGAGTTCTTTCTTTCTGCAAAAGCCATAGCATTGGCTTCCGCACACATGAGCAGTGAGTCCTTGATCAGCATCATAAGGAGACACACACTGAGATCAGCGGAGGGGCTGCTGGGATGGAGAGCGGCAGAGGGAAGTTATGAGTAGCAAGTAAGGCTCCAAGACCAACTGCAGCAGCAGGACTCTCGTTTGTCCCACTAACTTCCCTCTTCCCAGTTCCCCTTAGCAAGAAAGACCCATGAGAACACACATATGTGAGAATGGATCTGACTGGCACAGGGCAGCCCATGGCAGATCCCAGGCTGAGCCCTGGGTCCTTCTTGAATACTGCATGCAATTAGGATACGATTGGCAGCTATTAGGATACGATTGGCAGATACCCTCCAATCCTCCTTTCCTTAGGTCCTGGCTCAGTTGAGGAGAAGGATGAGCTACATCATCCTTCTCTCAGGACTGGCTGAGCCTGCCGGAGGGATAAAGGCCCAACTATGTTGGCAATGTTTACTCCAGACTCTTTAGGCACTAGGCAGGCTCTATGGGGCCTCTTCCTCCTTTCTTTCCCACTATTGATTCATAATAAGTATCTCGTACCCCAAACTCTGCCTCACTGGCTACTTGCATACAATGCAGCCTGAAATCATGCAGATACCCTAGATGGTGCCGAACTGTCTTCAGACTATAGGCAACTGAAAGGAGAGAAGACGGAGTGTAGGAAGGAAAGTTAGGAAAGGAAGGGAGGGAGCAGAAAAATACCACAGGGTGAGGGAAATGCCTTGATTATTCCACAGAAGGAAATTATAACTTCACAGACAAAGTAAGGAGCTCAGGTGACCTAGTTTGTGACAGTCAGGCCTAGTTTGTGGCACCAGGTTCTTTTTCTGCCTGGAGAGTACGATGCACTCCAGAGAGTGTGTATGACATATGACAAGTGCTCAAACACAGCAACTGGTGACCTGGGCTCCTCTCTGGGCCTCAGCTTCTTTATCTTTGAAATAAAGACATCTATAAATGTTTCCTATTACTTTGTTCTAACACCTACAATTCTAATGTGCTATACATATATTTTTAGGATATTCTATCCTAAAGGGTTTTCTTTGCTCTGGAAATTCTGGCAGCATAATTTCTGCCTGATGCATTACCAAGACCAGCAGTCAGCACTGGGAACACAAAGTCTTCACCTTCAGAAAAGGCCAACATCCCCAGAAATAGCCTATAATCTCAAAGTATGTGTTTTCTTTGTTTTTCTCCCCCTGGGGAAAGGACTCATGAAATTTATGCTGGTTTTGAAGGGATCTGTGACACCACAGAATGTCATGAAGACCTGATTTAGATTCCACAAATTCTATACCTTTATTAAATGGGACGATTTGCCTTAAATAGATGTCGCAGGTAAACAACAGATTTGGGCAGTGGAGATGAAGAGGCAGATTTAATAATAAGCATTCCATGTGTTTGAAAAGACAAATTCAAAGAACAGAGGTAAGATGATGTTACAGCCAGAGAGGGGTCCCCAGCTCAGACCCATCTAGAGGGAGAGGGCGCCAGTCCTTACAGAGGAACTACAGGAAGCTAAGGCTCAGAAGGAACACACAGACCCCTCCATGGGAGTCAGAAGGCATGGGGAGCTGAGCCACCCAGTGCAAATGAGGCTGAGGAGGCACCCAGGCTCCATGGCTCAGCAACAGCAGGAACGGGCTGCATGCCCCAGACAGAGCATCCCATGGCACTCCGAGTCTCTCAGAACCTCAGAAGAGAAAACAAAATCACCCAACCTCTCTATATGACCCCTTTGACCCTCAAGAGGGAGAGTTTATTTATTCAAAAAATAATTTGGTTGGGGTGGAGCATGTCAGGGGCAAGCAAGGAAGAAAATTATCAACACCAAAAATAGGACTCCCCCACAGGTGACAGGCAGAGGTGACTTAATCATGAGGATGCAGAGTGGCTGTGAGATGCTGAGCAGAGACAGGAAGGATTGCAGGCTCCTCTAGGCAGACACCAGCACAGACAGAAAGAGAAGACCAAGGACCTTTGCCAACACCATGGCACTGATGGAGAAAAAAGCAGCCCTGACTGACCCAGAAAGGCTTAAAGTAACCGAACTGACCTCAATTCAAATTCTACCATCAGTAGAGAGAGGTCTCAAAAGAGAACTGAGTTGAGTTCTTTTAAAGAAAGACAGGTTTTGGAGCTGAGAGTGTAGCTCAGAAGTAGAGCACTTGCCAGGCATGTGGGAAGACCTGGGTTCCATCCCCAACACTGCAAAAGAGAAAGGAAGGAAAGAAGGAAATCATACCATTTACCACTTTAAAGCAATAAATAAATAATGACTATAAAAATTAATAAAATGGTGGGCTTTGCAGCTGGCCAGCTTGGTCCAGATTTCCTCTTCCAATCCCTAAGGATGAAGCAATTAGCAGTTCATGCCATAATCCAGAATTCTCATTGTACAAGAGGAAGATAAATGCTAGGGATGTCAAATTAATTCACTTAAAAAATCACTAATGCCTGCCACACGCAAGACAAATGCACACACTCACAGTGGCACACCGATAATATCCCAGTTCCTAATTCAAAGGTCACCCTATACCGTGCTTCTCTGAATGCCATCTACACAACCCAAAACCTAACGACCCAGTGCAGTCTCTGGATTGTGATTCCATTGTCTATCAAAGTGTCTGGCATTTAGCAGACATTCATGTTTAAAGAGATAAGGGAATGAATTTCATCTAATATTTTCTTTACTATCATTTTCCTCTTTGCAGACTTTTATTCCATTTATAGCATTGATATTTGGGTGTAAAATTACCACACTGAAAAGTGGTTGATTTCCAAATACTTGGCTGGAAGAACGCCAGCTAACAATCCCAAGGGCTCCTCTGTGGAGCCCATGGTAACACCCTCTCACCATAGCCATCACTCAGTGAAGTCTCATAGTTACACTCTAAGCGAAGTGTTATCCCTATGCTCCAAATTACAGGAGACAAGAGCAACACCCTGTCAAGTAAGGCAGTCTTCCCAGGGTCACACAGCCTGCAAGTTGCCAAGCCAAAACAGCCTTGGACCAATCTATTTCCAAAGGCCCCATCCTGGCTGCCAGCCCAGTCGGAGCTTCTAATATTACATTATAGGTTTATGGCCATGTCACCCTGAATGCACACAGTCTTGTCTGAAATTGCATTATGGTCAATCCTAATCGGACTTCATTCTTAATTCTGATGCTGTAGACTATCCAGACCACACTCGCAAGATGCATTGCTGTCACTGCCCTTCAGACACAAAGCCATAGCCCTATCTTTAGTAGGGAGCAATTATAATCTCATGAATAGACCAAGGAAACCCTGTCCTGTTGGATGTTACCAGCTTTCAGTAACTTATGCTGAGGACCTGCATCCTTGAACAGAATAAACAATTAACCGTATCACATAAGTGTAGCCGCAAAGTTGTTTTAGTTTGGATCTGGAATGCCCCTCAAAGGGCCATGTGTGAAAGGCTTGGTCCCCAAGGTGGTAGCCCTGGAAGGTGGTGAAACCTTTAAGAGGTGGGGTCTAATGGGAGATCTTTAGGTTATTGGGGGCATGCCAGTTAAGGGACGTACAGGGCCCCAACACTTCTCCATCTTCTTTGTTCCCTAGCCATGAAGTGAGTAGTTTTGCTCTGTTACACACTCCCCTTATGTTCTTCTTTGCCTTGGACCTAAAGGCAATGGGCCAATCGATCACGTACTGAAACCTCCAAATCTGTGAGCAAAGGTAAACTTTTCTCTTTATAAATTGATTATCTCAGACAGTCTGTTATAGCAAACTATATAGAAAATGTGTCTAATACACAGTTTTTTAAAAATTGTAATATAATACTCATAAAATTTACCATCTTAACCATTTTAAACGTTCAATTTGGATTTTATTTATAAAATTAGATAAGCTTCTTAATAGGCCTTGAACAAGCCTATTCCTCTTACTAGTGAGAAATGCAAAACCACTTCCAGTTTGCAGGGGCGAGGAAAAGCAGGAGATGGGGACCCCTGTGCATTGTCCAACATCAGGTGAGCACAGCGGACAGCTGTGCTGGTCCCAGGAGACAGGAAAACAATTAGTGTTGCTTTCAGTATAGCATCTATTGCACGTTCATGCATCAAACCTCCGTCACCAACAAAAGGAGGCTGGGGGATAATGACAGCCTCTACACGTCTTCCATTCACTTCTGTTTTAATTTTGCAAAGTAACTTCAAATTCAAGCTACTTTTTCTGATAAAGTAAAACTATCTGTAATTATCCGGAGCTTTATCTATCTAGAACTTTAGTATTTGAATTTATTTATATTTGTATTGCACATGATTTATTATTTATATATTCTATTAATTATAATTTATCTGAAAGTTAACTGTCTGGAATTTGTACCATCTCTCTGAGATTGTTGTGGAGTTAAAAATTGACTCTGTATACACTATTTAAGTTACAGAGCTCAGAATAAGGTTAAAATTTTTCATAATTAAGAATATACTTGGGGCTGGAGCAGTTGCTCAGTGGTTATGGCGCTTGCCCGGCATGCGCAAGTACACGGGTTCAAACCCCAGTACCCATGTACACAGCTAAGTGTCAAAGCAACGAAAGCCATGTGAAAAACTCAGTAAAAATTGGTTCTCCCTCTCTCTTTCTCTCACTGTACTTCTCCCTTAAAAAGAAAAAAAAAGAATATACTCTTATTTACCCTCATTACTCCTATGTTAACAGAGATAGATATGTCCTATATAACCCCACAAAGTGTGTATGAATAAGGTCTACTGGAAACATGGAATGAGAGGACTTGTGATAAATGTACCAGGACATCTGGACAAAACTATAAATTACCAAGAGAGAATTCTAATGAACTATGTTTGGAAGGTTAGGAACCAGAATCTTAGTTTTAAAATTCAGGGAAGATATATGCATTCACACAGTCTGCATATGAATATAAAATCAGTCCTTAAATGGCTTTCTTGACATAGGGCTTAGTGAAGGAGAATACGAATATTCTGAAAAGCCAAAATTCACGCTCACAGTTTTCTACATTTATATTGAAAGTAGTACAGGGCAGGGAAGTAGTTTGCAAATATTTCTGCTTACACATTCCCTGTTTTAGTCCATCTGTGCTGCTATAACAAAATATGTGACACTGGGTAATTTATCAAGAACAAAAACGCATTTCTCACAATCCTGGAGTTGAGAAAGTCCAAGATGGAGGTCCCAGCAGATTTAGTTGTCTGATGAGGACTGCTGTCAGCCTCCAAGATGATAACTTGCAGCTTCATGCCCTGGAAGAAAGGAACACGGTTCTCACATGGCTGAAGACAGAAGGGCAAAAGTGACAAAGAGTCCCTGTCAAGCCCTTTTATAAGGGCATCTAATTTCACTCACGAGGAAGGAGACCTTATGGAATAATCACCTCTTGAAGCCCCCGCCACTCAATACTATTACATTTCAACTACTGAATTTTGGAGAGGCAATTAAACCACAGCACTGATAAGGGAACTTTGAAAAAATAAACCCTATTACTTAACGGAAAAATTATGTCATTCTTTCTTCCTGTCAAATTCATATCTACAGTCTTTTCCTTCACAAAATTTTCCCTATTTAAATAAACTCTTGTGCTTACAGTATTTTAGTCTATGTGCAAAACAGATGATAGATCAGATAACTAACTTCTTAAAATTTCCAGGGTTCTGCTGGATTTATTTACTTTCATCAATATTGCATAATTTTCAATAATTATTAAGCATAAACAACTAAAATTTTTCTAACTTCTGGATGTGTAGTTTGATGATAGAATGCTTGCCTAGTATGTGCAAGGAGGTAGGTTCAATCCCCAGTATCATGAAGAAAGAAAAGAAAGAAAAAGAAACAGAGAAAGAATAAATAAATGAAAAATAAAACATTTCATCAGCTGAAAGGGCTATATTTGGTTTTCTCATGTATCTATGTATGAAGATTGAGGGGATGAGATGGGGCAGGCACTAATTATATGCATACTTTTTTGTTGATACAGCTCTAAGTGCTAAGGATTATTGTCCACATAAATAAATATATGGGAAAGGAGGAAGTCTTTTATACACTGTCACTGGAGTTCTTTAAACTGCTTCAGATTTGTGTGCCTTTTAAAACAGCATATACTTCACATTAAATCATTATCTTAAATGATCTATCAAGCAACTATTCTCTTAGGTCCTGATTCAACTGCAGACTTTAAAAATAAGTTATTAGAAAGTCACTCTCTTTCTCAAAATGTATAAAAATTTTGCAAAAAAAAAATTAAGCTTTGCCTAGACATATTAAATGACCATAATTTTACTTATTCTCTTAAACAAGAAACAATTCAAACTAAAACTGGATGAAAAGAAAAATTTACAAAATTGAATATTTAATATTTTAAGGTTTTTTTTTTTTTTGCATTGACTAGAAGCTACAACATACAGATTCAGACTGAATTTCAATATTCTTGGTTGTGTCAATCCGCCTTAAAAAAATAGGATTGACACCAAGCAAAGGCTGGCTACTGACACACGTGGAAGCCTAAACCATGACACCAGTTTTTATAAAAAGAAAGAAAAATTTTAAGACAGAATTTTATCAAAGGTTAAAAAACAGGGAGACTGAACTCATGCTCAAATCTGTGGCCCTATTCTGCCAATGGAGAGGGATTTTCAGGGCTGATGGAGCTGAAGGATCTGATAGCATCTTGGGCCATGACGGGATATTGTTTCCTGAATGATTTTCACTATTTTAGTCCTCTACTCTAACTGCATCTCAGATCAGCTCCATCTTGATGATAGTCTGTAGAACTCCCAACCCTGAATCTTACGTTCCATTGGTCTGAGACTTTTAGTCCAGTCACGTTCAGGATCATCCTGAAAAGGAAAAAATATTAAAAGTGGAGAGAGAAAAGCCAAATCACAGGACTGGAGTTGTGGCTCAGCAGTTGCTGCTCTTGCCCGGCATGCATGAGTACGCAAGTTCGAAACCCAGCACCATGTACACAACAAAGTCTCAGAGCAATGAAGGTCACGTGGAAAACTAGATAAAATTGTTTCTCTCTCTCTCTCTCTCTCTCTCTCTTTCTCTCATTGCCCCTCTCTCTTTAAAAGAAAAAAAAGGGGAAAAATCTGAGGTAAATCAATAAGGATCACCACTGATTTTTCAGCTCAGACTCGAGAAGCAAGAAGATACTGGAAGGAGATCTTTCAATGTCTGAATGACCACACCTTCAGCTGAGAATACTATACCCAGCAAAACTCAGCTTCAAATTCATGGGGAAATAAGAACATTTCACAAAAAGATCAAACTTATAGCATTCATGAACAGAAAATCAAAATTACAAAGAATTCTCACAGATAAACTCCAGATAGAAGAGCAAGCAAACACTCCTCAAAACCCACAGAGAAAATTCAATAAAAGTGCACAGTATCAAAAGACAACCAAGACAGCATAAAACTCACTAAGAAAACACAATGATTATGAATTACAACCACATAACTATCCCAACACTGAATATGAATGGTCTCAATGCACCAATCAAAAGACACAGATTAACAGATTGGATCAAAAAATAAAATTCAATAATATGCTGCTGACAGGAGACCCACCTTACAGCCAATGACAATCCCAGATTAAGAGTAAAAGAATGGGAAAAAATCTACTAGGCATATGGCCCAAGAAAGCAAGCTGGGTTGCAATACTTACAAAGTAGACTCCAAACATAAATTAACCAGAAGACATAAAAAAGTCACTACATCCTAGTAAAGTAAACAATACAACAGGAAGATAGAACCACAGTAAATATATACTCTCCAGACACCAATGCTCTCCACTATGTGGAAAAATTACTCTGTGCTGTAAAACTACTTGTGGACCTGAACATGCTAATACTGGGAGATTTTAATATTCCTCTATCACCAACAGACAAATTGTCAAATCAAAAAAAAAAAAAACAAAACAACAACAAAAAAAACAATAAAGAGATCTCTCTCCAGTCTAAACAACCCCATAAAGCAAATGAATGTAACAGATGTCCATAGAACATTCCACCCCAAATAGACTGAGCATACCTTCTCAGCAGTGCAAGGATCTTTCTCTAAAATAGATCATACTTTACTTCATAAAGAAAATCTCAGAAATTATAAAAAGTAGATATTAATCCATGTATCCTATCAGACCATGATGCCATGACCCTACCAATTAACACCAAAAATCATAACAGAAAACACACATATACATGGAGATTAAATAATACCCTATTAAATGAAAAATGGATCCAAGAAGACATGGGAGTAGAAATCAAGAAATTCTTGGATGCAAATGAGAATGAAGACACAACATATCAAAACTTTGGGACAGCATGACAGCATTCCTAAGGGAAAAATTAATAGCACTGAGTGGCCACGTTAAAAATGAAGAGAGATCCCAAATAAATAAGCTTATGCTCCATCTCAAAGCCCTTCAAAAGGAACAATCTAGCCCAAAAGCCAGCAGAAGACAGGAAATAATCAAGATCAGAGCTAAAATCAATGAAACTGAGAACACACACACAAAAATAAATAAATAAATAAATAAAAAGAATCAATGAAACAAAGAGCTGATTCTTCAAAAATAAATAAAAAAATAAATAAAATTGATGGACCTCTAGCCAATCTCACTAAAAGAAGGAAGGAAATGAAGCAAATCAACAAAATCATCAATGAAAAGGGAGTGATCACCACTGACACCATGGAAATTCAACAGATTTTAAGAACTTATTTTGAAAAACTATACTCCTCTAAATTAGATAATCTGGAAGACATGGATAAATTTCTAGATACATACAACATCCCCAAATTGACACATGATGATAGTGAAAGGCTAAATAGCCAAATAACAGGCACTGAAATCCATACAGCAATTAAAAGCCTTCCAAAGAAGAAAGGCCCAGGACCTGATGGATTCCCCATTGAGTTTAACCAAACCTATGAGGAGGAGTTAACACCTCTCCTTATTAAGCTATTCAAAGCAATGGAAAAGGATAGAACTCTCTCAAACACATTTTATGAGACAGCTATAACTCTGATACCAAAACCCAACAAAATTTATGAATAACTCCAAAAACTGGATATCAAAAACACAAGCAATCCAATCAATAAATGAACCAGAGAGCTAAACAGAAACTTCTCAACAGAGGAAATTGAGCAAGCCAATGAATACATGAGAAAATGTTCTAAATCACTAATAATTAGAGAAATGCAAATCAAAACTACCTTAAGATTTCACCTCACTCCAGTCGACTGCAAAGATGAAGAATACAAATAGTAACAGATGCTGGAGGGGTGGTGGGGATATAAGAACACTAGCACACTGTTGGTGGAACTGCAGGCTGGTATAGTGTGCTAGTGTTCTTATCAACACATTACAGCAACATGGTAAAATCAATGTTCATAGCACCTCAATTTACAATAGCTCAGTTATGGAATCAACCTAGATGCCCATCACTGGACGAATGGATGCAAAAGCTCTGTTTCATAGGTATAATGAAGTTCTACTCAGCTATTAGAAACAACAATATTGCGGCCTTTGAAGGTAAATGGATGGCAGTGGAAGAAATCATGCTGAGCAAAGTTAGCCAAACCCAGAATCAAGGGTAGAATTTTCCCCTTATTTGTGGAGGCTGGAACAAAACCCAGGCTTGGGTGAAAGGTAGTCAAACTCATGTATCGAATCCACCAAGGGCATAGAAACGCATAATCTAGGAGAACCATAGATATAAGGCAGGGGAGTGGGGGAAAGCAGTGGATAGGGGAGGGGCATGGGAGGGAAGATAGGCAAGAATCTAGGGAGACAATCAACAGTGTAGCATATTCTTTACCTCCCCACCCAGAAGTCAAATAATACTTATGCAATCATTTAATTCAGGGAAAAAAAATACTCACCCAGAGATATGGACATTTTATCTGTTATAGGGGCATAATATAGAAGAATCATGAAGTTGGGGTGTGGGCAATAACAGATAATTTGATCCTATGGTTTAGGATCACATGCATATCATATATTACTTTATATACATTTATGATTGTACAACAATTCAACTCCTTAATTTAAAAAATAAATTAACAACAGTTAATAATCATAAATACTTACGTTTAGAATAACGAATGTGGCAGAATTACAATAACAAGTCAAGACTCATTTCTGTTTAATTAGTTTAAAGCTCCTGGTATTATTCTAGATTGAATATGGGGGATATTTTTTCTCATACATAAGGAAAAAGATGCTTGCTTTTTACAGTATTTTTTTTTTCAGGGCTGAGGACCAAACTCGGAGCCTTGCGCATGCTAGGCAAGCACTCTGCCACTGAGATAAATCCCCAACCCCTTTACAGTATATTTTAATCTTCTCTGTGGACATAAACAGCAAAAAGAAGAGGTGCCACTGTGTCACCAGTAGATAGGGACCTTACAAAATATTTATTAGTAATTGTTATTAAGCGCAATGTCCTCACAGTATCCAATAATGTGGCAAACATGAGGGTTTTTTTTTCTTTGAGTCTATATACAGGTTTATTCAAATATAAAACAATCGTGTTCTCTGCTGTATATGGCTTTTTTGTGAAAACTCACAATCTTTCTCTGGCAAAGATAAACATAACGCTTTTCCCTTCCTCCTTAAATCTGTGCGAAATTGAGAATGGAGAAAAAGTCCAAGAAACGGGCCAAGGAGAAGGGTTCTGTGTCTTGAGGGTGGCGGAAGGCGGCCGGCTGAACAGTGCCTCCCAGGATGCTTTTCCAGTCTTTACTCCTTGGTTCAATGGGTATTTCAAGGAAGGCCTGGAGCTCTGCAGTATCTGCATGGATAAACACCTTGCCCTGACTGACAGCTTTCCATACTCACTCTCCAAGCTCTGCTCTTGAACTCTCCTAAAGAAGGGCACACTGCTTCTCAATGGTCAGAGCATGAATGATGAAATCACAAAATTTAAAAAAAAAATGGCATTCTGATAATGTGGCTCTGCAGTACATCTGAATTCAGAACATCCCAATAGTGACTGGAACAGTTTCTGAATATAGAGCCATAGTAACAAAGACAGCATGGTACTAGTATCAAGATAGGAAAGAAGACCAATGGAATAGAATAGAAGACCCCGAAACAAACCCTCAAATCTTTAAACATCTGATTTTTGACAAAGGGGGACAAAATATTACATGGAGAAGTGACAGCGTTTTCAACAAATGGTGCTGGACAAACTGGTCATACACCTGCAGAAAGTTGAAATTAGACCTATATCTTTCTCCTTGCACAAGAATCAAATTAAAATGGAGCAAGGAGCTAGGTATTAAACCAGCTACCTTGCAACTGGTGGAAGACAAATTAGGTCCAACACTTCAGCATTTGGGAGTAGGCAAAGACTTTCTCAACAGGTCTCCAAAAGTGAAGGAAGTAAAGTCCAAAATCAGTGAATGGGATGCCATAAAGCTAAAAAACCTTTTATACTGCTAAAGAAACAATCAAAAGAGTCAAGAGGTTTCCCACGGAAATGGAGCGAATCATGGACTATGATTCCTTAGACAAGGGTCTCATATCCAGAATCTACAAAATCCTCAAAAATCTCAACTACAAAAACACAAATAGCCCAATTAATAAATGGGCCAAAGAGCTAAATAGAAACTCCTCTCTACTCTTAATAGAAATATGCATAAGACAGACAATGTCAACATGGGTTTATGCAGACTAGAGAAAGAACTAGAAAGATTGCTCCTTTGTTTTGCAAAGTGGGAAACAAGTTATCTTGAAAAAGGAGGAAAGAAAGAAAAGCATGATTTCCAAAGTATGGCCATGTGAAGGACACTGTCATAGGCACAACTGGGTGCCGAGATCACTGCTTCCTCCTCGGTAGTGGCCCGACGGCTGTGCTAGCTCAGTCCGACTGCCTCTGTGGGCTCCACGGTGCCCCAGCCCAGGTGAGCTGTCCTGAGCTTCTGGGGAATGGCCATTTCTACTTGATGCACCTTCAAGGCACCGTCTTCATTGGCTGCATCTGTGCTAGGGGATCCCAAAAGCAGGTGTGTCAGGCTCTAATGTGCACAGTGACCCTCTTCTGCATGGGAGGGGAAAAGGCTCATCCTGAGGGGATCAAAGCCCAAAGTGAAGATGGATCATACCCCAAAGAAAGCAGGGATGGTTGAAAATGACACAGGCCGAGGAGTCCAGCTGGATAAGGACAAGTACCTGTTGAATTTAGCAACAAGGACATCAAAGTTACAGTATTTGACAGCAGGTAGATGGGAGGAACAGTCAGACTCAGCTGACGAGGAACTTCTCCCCTTGGAGAAGCCACAAGGATCTCCATCTCATCATTCCCTCAGAAAATATTTCCCAGTTCCTCCAAGCCCAAGCAACCTATACTCCTGGCATACACATACACACACACACACACACACACACAAATATTAAATTTTTCCTAAAGTATGCATCACAATTTGATGAAGACATGATTTATCTCTCTTCCCATGTTATCTTTCTATGAAGACAGAAAGCCTCATGCTTTAATTCACCCACTACACACACAACACACGCTCCCCACACACAACATATATAGACGCACTGCATGCACACACCACGCACACCATACACACACATACACACACATTCAAAAAATGCAGCGTACATACACTCCACACACATGAACAACACACACTACACAGATACCGCGCAGAAACACAACATGTATCACAAATACATGAAACACACTGCTTCACCACACATACACCAATCACACACACACTGCATACTTACGCACACATAAACACCACACATGCACAACCACACATACACCTTAGACAAAGCGTTTAGATTAGCTCCTGCACACAGTAGTTGTTTCACCAACATCCGTTTGAATTGAATTAAGATATTCTACATCAAAACAGCTTACAGGCAATTTTTAAGACAAATATTCTCTCCCGCTGATGCACTGCTGCTTTATGGTGGTGAAAAAGAAACTCTGTTCTTCATCATTTGATTTATTTCCATCTCAGTGTCAGATTTTCACCTCAAAATAAAACTTAATTTGAGTAAATCTGCACCAGACATTAATCATACGCTTATTAAATATCTTTCCGAAGCTTGGATATACATGTCATCTTTTCAAGCTCCATGCTTGGGTGAGTTTTCAAGTGAATGTCAACTGAATTTGAATACGGTTGGCAAGCAGTGGTTCTGCATATAACGGGAGGATTTGGGACGCATGGCTCAGCTTGAAGCAATGCTGGTCAAGGAGCATGGGCCTCTCCTAGGAACCTCTTCTCTTGGGCACCATTTCCAAGAACTGATCCTCAACATCTCAGTCCCAGGACCATGATTTGGCCAAAACACTGAAGACCAATCAGGCTTTCAGAGGCTCAGCCCCACAGATGGTGGCATGTGAGCACAAGGCCACCTCATGAGTTCAGAGAGTGTCTGTCCAGGACATCCATGTGGTCCACTCAGCATGCTCCACTGCAGTTCACAGTCCCATCCATAGTGTTTATCAGAATTTCTCCTGGCCTAAGACTCAATGGGACTCAAGGCAACCCTGCCAGCAAGCACTGTCTGGAATGAGTGTGCATCCAACCCTATTGAACAGACTAGAAAGAAGGCCTGGCCCCTGGTCAGGTGGGACAGCCACTCTTCCCTGGACAGTGTTAAGCCATCTCTCTTCGTGCGTTCTGTT
Source organism: Aplodontia rufa (assembly GCA_004027875.1). Lineage (NCBI taxonomy): Eukaryota > Metazoa > Chordata > Mammalia > Rodentia > Aplodontiidae > Aplodontia > Aplodontia rufa. The sequence continues at coordinate 19,890 of PVKS010028974.1, forward strand.
CACTTTTCCTCTCTACAGACCTATCCAGACAGGTGCTGTACAAAGAACAACACAGACGTTTCCTAGACCTATAGCTTGTGTTCTTGACTTTTGGGACTCAGTTATATGCTGTTGTCCAAAACATGAGTCTCTTTGCTGCCTTCGTGTATAAGATATATGTCTTTTTCTCTGTGTGTGGTGCTGGGGTTAGAACCCAGAGCATGCTAGGCAAGTGTGCTGTACCAGTGAGCCATACCCCAGCCCAGAAAATTTCCAATATTCAGTTGGCTACTTTCTGCTGATAGTAATACCTATATAAAGGCTTCTCTGTGAAGTATATAGAGCCAAGATACCAGGAAGATAGGGCCTGCCTCATCTGCACCTTCCAGATTTCACCTAATAGCAAATCCTCATTCTCCTTCAGCACATCAGCAGCTTGAAAATATAGTGCATTAACAAGAAATTTGAAGTATATTAAGACCAGCAGATAAAAAAATAACTGTTATTGAAATGGCAATCACAATTCCCAAGAAAAGAGGGTGTCATTGTCATTCTACTGAGCAGGTAGGTTCCAGAAAACACCAAAGATGGTCAAAGATAGGAATGGGAACTACGGGCAAATGCCTTCATTGTGGTTTCCACTGAAAGAAATGGGCAAGGCATAGTAAGGAATTTTAAATGGATGGCTATGGAAGAGATCATGCTGAGTAAAATCAGCTTAACCCAGAGAACTAAGGGTCAATTGTCTCCACTCATCTGTGGAGGTGGGGACTAGACCCTGGCCAGTGAGAAAGTTGGTCTATTAGCATGTGTTAAATCCAGATAAGAAATAATGTTTTACAACCTAATACTTTTTTTAGAGATATTGTGGGAAGGGGAAGGGTGGGATAAGGGAGGGTAATTGGGGGGGGGGGCGCTCCTGGGGGTAATTGCAATATCCAGATTATATAAACATTTTATATTACTTTGTTAAAAACTTGTATGGTTTTATGATTGTTCAAAAATAAAAAATTTAAAAAAAATACAAAAAAAAAGAAAAAGATTGACTAGTTTAAAAAATCCCGGCAGGCTCTAGGGACCTAGATTCCCAGGTGATTAGGGCAGGTGGCTCGGAGCTCAGGGTGTGAGATCCAAACAATGGAGCGACTTGTGATGTCAGCTCTGGATTTTCAGCTTCTACTTGGAAAGCATATTCATGGGCAAGTCATTTACTCTCTCTAGGAATTGGCAAGCCCTGGGAACAATGGCGTTTCCAGGGTCAGCCAGGCTGTAGACGTCAAAGCACCAGAATTCAGAAAATGAAAGACCTCATTAATACAGCAGGGAGTCTGGAAAGAGTAGTTTTTGCTCGACAGCATCTGTACATGAGGAAAACACAGTAGAGTGAGGTCTTGGTGGATGCTGCAGGTCCCTCTGCATGGCTTTAGGAAGACTCAAGACCCTGGTGGCGGGCACTCACAGCCAAGGAAGAGAGGAGAGGGGAATCAGCACGCACTGTTTGAATATGAGTTGTCCCCCAAAAGCCCACTTGGGTGACAACAGAGGAATGCTCATTTCATGATTAGGTTATGAGAACTGTGATCTAATCAGTGGATTGAGCCATTTGATTGGTTAATACCGTGAATAGATTAATGGGTGGTAACTTTAGGCAGGTAGGGTTGAGGAAGCAGATCACTGGAGATATTCCCTCAGGGATTATATGATTCCTGGCTTCTTGCACTCAGCCCTCTCTGTTTCCTGGCTGTCATGACCTGAACAGCTGTCTTCTACCTGTAGCTTCTCTGCCCTGATGCTCCGCCTCAGCTCAGGCCCAGAGCAACAGAGTCGGCCCACCACGGATGGAGCCTCTGAAGAAACCAGCGACCAAAACAAACTTTTCCTCCTCAAAGGTGTTCTTTTCAGGGCCTGGAGCGGTGGCTCAGTGGTTACCGTGCTTGCCTGGCATGAGCGAGTATGCTAGTTCAAACCCCAGCACCACATACACAACAAAGTGTCCAAGGAATGAAAGTCATATGAAAAACTAAATAAAAATTGCATCTCTCTCTCTCCCGTCCTCTCTCACTGTCCCCTCTTTCTTTAAAAAAAAATTTTTTCTAAAAAGAAATTGTTCTTTTCAAGTCTTTCAGCACAGTGACAAAAGCTGACTTGAACACACTATTACAAGGTAAAGTGACGTGGGGGACACTACAGTTGGCACAGACACATACATGAGTTTTTTTAAAAAGTACAGGAAACACCCAGCTAATAGGTCTAAGGGAGCCTAGGAAATTGCACTGAATAGGTTTGGGAAGAGTGGGAAGATTTGAGAGGATGGGGTTGAGGGACATTCCAGATAAAAAGATGAGCTAGAGCAGAGGCCCTGGATCAGTCAGTTTCTCTAGAGGAGCAGAACCAGCAGGACACGCACATGCACGATTGTGAAAGGGAACTTATTACAGTGACTTTCGCAATCAGAAGCTGAACAGTCCCACAACGCCTGTGTCCAAGAGGTTGGAGCCTCAGAACAAGAGGAGCCACTGTCCAATCCCTGAAAGATCCCTGCAGAACTGTGGAGGAGAGCCCCCACTGGACGAGTGAAGAAACCGGAGTCTGAGGTCCACAGGTGATGGCAGCAGCAATAGATTGGCCCACTCGAGAGGAACGGAGCTTCCGTCCACTGCAGCTTCCTTCTGAATCCAAATTGGCTCCATCTGGGACCTCGGCCTATGGAACAGGTCTTTTCCTTCAGTTTCTATCCCACATGCCATTCGCCTCTGGAAACACCCTCACAGAAGCACCCAGAAATCTCAATGCGACATGTTTCCTAGCCATTTCTCACTCCAATCACATTGACAATCCTGATTAACCATCATGGGCACAGTGAGGGTTAGAGTGGACTGCGGCTGGGGACATGATTGGAGACGTTGAGATCATCGGAACAGCAGCCTGGTGGAACACAGTGAGGGACGCCAGGAGTCGGCGAGCCTGCAAGCAGCCATGTCTCCAATGCACCCTAGGTGCCTGCAGTCACCCAGCACCCTGGCTACAGGACTTCCCTTAGACATGTGCATTACTTGATCTTTTAGGTTCCCAAAGGTGAGCTTTACAGATCATGCACCTGTTCTCAGAATACCCTAGGATTACAGCCACAGCCCTTCATGCTCTTGATCAAGTTTTCAGATAGAAATTCTGTCTTGAAAGTTCCTTAAAAGTTTTTTTTTTATGTCTTTGTTAAACCCAGTGAATACCGGGATGAAAGGCTGTGGGGCAGAGTTTCCTTGTGAGCTCTCTCTCTAGTCACCCCTGTATCCACATTTTCTCTTTGAGTCTTTTCTTTCATACAGAAGTCCAGTGGTCCGTAGCTGTCCATCACAAGTGTCACCCGAATGGGGACATATGAAACACTGCATTTCCCTGGAGAAAACGAGTGTGGTAAGTCTTTTATACCCTACCACTACAAAGGTCAAGACTAGCAGGTAGGGCTGGAGTGGTGGCTCAGCAGTTATGGCGCTTGCCCGGCATGCGCAAGTACACGAGTTCAAACCCCAGCACCCACGTACACAACTAAGGGTTGGAGCAACGAAAGCCACGTGAAAAACTCAATAAAAGTTGATTCTCTCTGTCTCTATCTCTCTCTCACTGTCCTTCTCTCTTTAAAAAAATAAAAATAAAAGACTAGCCGGCAGGGGACTTTTTCTTTTAACTGTTGGGACACAATGGGGAATAATTAAGCACATGTAAGCATTTTGTTTCACTTTTTAAATATATGTCTAAGCAAGGAGGAGCCCCCTAACTAGAATGTATTATCATTATTAATTCAATATAGTCTTACATTTAGGAGGGAATCATTGCCTTACAATCATGCCTAATGACAGAGGAAGCCAAGGTGATGCCATTCCATGGTCTCCCCACTTTGGGCTCCCCGATCCCATGTTTCCCCCTACTTTACCCTGGTGTTAGTTGGGCTTCTCATGGAAGTTGAAAAAATTATGCTGAGTGAAATATCCTAACTAGAATTTTTATCCTGGTCCTCTTTTTTTTTTTTACTGCTATCTTCATTCAAAGATCAATTATTCAAACAAAGACTCTATAATCTGTGTTTCCTGTTTGGTTTTTTGGGTGCAACCTTTATTGTATGTTTGTACACATTTGTGTTATATATTGCGACAACGTGGTACCAAATTGGCTTATAAATGAGCACTCATAAATTAAATTTAAAAGAAAAATGTAGGGGCCAGAGGGGTGGCTCAGCAGTTGTGGCACTTGCTTAGCACCCACACGGGACCCTGGTTCAGACTTCAACACCACATGCCCGGCATAATGTGGAGCAATGAAAGCAAATGGGAAATTGAATAAAATTGATTCTCTCTTTCTCTCACTGTCCCTCTCTTAAAAAAAAAAAAGAAAAGAAAGAAAAAGAAAAATGTATTTAAATGAATTTTAGTTCACATGACTTAAATGTTTAAAAATAGGTTCAATTTAAATCAGTTAAACATTTAAAGGTGTAGTAAAGTAAAAGTGTCTTTAAGATTACTAGCCCACGTGTTTTTCTAGATGGTCCACCAACACTGTGTTGGTTTCATAAATGTTTAAAGTATAACATTCGTAAAAATAAAATACTTGGGAATTAATCTAACAAGGGAAACCAAAGATCTCTTCAATGAAAATTATCAAACATTAAAGAACAAAATCCAAGATGACCTAAGAAGATGGAAAGATGTCCCATGCTCTTGGATAGGCAGAATTAATATAATAAAAATGGCCATTCTACCAAAAGCTTTATATAGATTTAACGCTATCCCTATTAAGATACCTATGTCGTTCTTTAAAAACATAGAAAAAGCAATTCTCAAATTCATTTGGAACAACAAGAAACCAAGAATTGCCAAAGCGCTACTAAGCAAGAAAGATGAAACAGGCGGTTTTGCCATTCCAGATCTAAAACTATACTATAGAACCATAGTAACAAAGACAGCATGGTACTGGTATCAAGACACGGAAGAAGACCAATGGAATAGAATAGAAGACCCCGAAACCAATCCTCAAATCTTTAAACATCTGATTTTTGACAAAGGGGGACAAAATATTACATGGAGAAGTGACAGCCTCTTCAACAAATGGTGCTGGACAAACTGATCTTCCACCTGCAGAAAGTTGAAATTAGACCCATATCTTTCTCCTTGCACAAGAATCAAATCAAAATGGATCTAGGAGCTTGGTATCAAACCAGCTACGTTGCAAATGATAGAAGAAAAAATTGGTCCAACACTTCAACATTTAGGAGTAGGCAAAGACTTTCTCAACAGGTCTCCGAAAGTGAAGGAAGTAAAGTCAAAAATCAGTGAATGGACGATGGCGATCTGAAGATAAAAGGCTTCCACTGCACTCCCGTGGCTGATCAGGATATCTCCGGCTTCTCACCAGTTTTTTGAGGTGCGTTTTGGGAAATAGCATTGTGAATCACCAGTTCTAATCTCAGCATTGGTTTTGGGGAGTGGAGACCTAGGAGCGAAAGGGGATTCTTTGTCCCGCGCTCCCGCGGCGGCGCCGGCATTTGCACTCTCCAGCCTACATTCCCGCCCGCCAGAGTCACTTCTGCAAAGAAAAAATTCCGCACAGCTTTAAAGACAGCGTACTGGCGAGGACACCTCCCGGACCTGTGCTCTGTCTGGCGGCAGGATCAGTGACTGGAAAGAGCTTCCTTATAAGCACAGAGCAGCGTTTTGCGCAGAAGAGGCGATGCGGGAACTGCAAGGACGTGAGAGCCGAGCAAGCCTCAGTACTATATCCGCGAACTAGTTACCGCACGTCCAGCCCGCCTGAGCAGGGCAAGACCTCTTTGGGACTGCAAAGCAAGCTCTAACTACTCCGCCTGGAAGCAGCAGAGATCAAAGGTGGAAACAGGACCAGAAGGCCTGGCTGAAGCCCTGAAGAAGGTGGGGGAGCAGTGTGGGAAGGGGAGCATCCATTTTGAAAAC
>PVKS010028975.1:0-25824 GCA_004027875.1 Aplodontia rufa
TGGGTGCTAGAATATATGGGGAAGCAGTAGGGTAGACGGCTAACCTAACAATACTTCAAACTGAATGACTCTCAGAGTAATAGGGGGATGTCTCCCTAGGATAATTGGAGGCGTAGGGAGGGGGGGTGTATGAAGAACTCATAGGAGACTGGAGAGTGGGAATAGGGGGAAACCATCCCAGAAGCCGATGTCATTCCTCCATGAGATACCCACTTAACGCAAGAGTTCTTCTGGGGGAAACTGCAACAGGTGAAACCCAAGGTGGTCATCCATGTTTTGGCATTACCCCTGAATAACAAAGTATATATACATTTATTACTGTTGGTTTGATAATGTTTCCCCCTCAATTGTATCTCTATATACTTCTAATAAAAAAAAGAAAAAAATTATGTCTCTCTCTCTTAAAAAAATGGAGACTGTTATTAGGGCATCTAATTTTAAAATGACAGTCTCTTTGGGGGCGCTTATTTGTATAAACTTGTTTAGATTTAAATCCACTTTATCAAAAAAATTAAGAAAAAAATTAAAAACATTAAGGAACTTATGTCTCCCTAGAAATGGTGGAGTTCAGAAGACATTGGGATGGCATCTTCAAAGTGATGAGACCAATGCTCGTGGCTGTTAACCCAAAATCTTATATCTAGCAAAACTATTGTTCAAAAAATTATGGTGAAATAAAGATATTCTTAGATAAACAAGAATGAAGAGAATTCATTGCTAGCAGATCTGCCTTAAAAGCAATACTAAAGGAATGTCTTCAGGCTGAATGCAGTGTTTCTAGATATTAATTCAAATACACATGAATAAACAAAAAGCATCAGTAAAGGTAATTATATCAGGGATTATAAAAGGCAGTATAACAGCATATTTCATTTTATGAAAACCGATTTAAAAAGCAATTCTAAAAACAATATGTATGCAATTGTATTGTATATCAACTATATAGCTGATAATAATAGCAGGAAGGAGGTGGGTAGGAGCAAAGCTGTACTGGAGTAAGAAATGGCACCATTTAGTAATGTCAATCCACAGGAAGAAGTAAAAAGAATCAGACATGGTGAATAAGAAATAAAACAAACTGTAAGTAAATTATTACTCTCTTAGCTTCTTTAAAAAATAAAATTTTACAAAGGAGTAATTATAACAATCGATTATTGGATTTATAACATAAAAGTACAATATGTAAAAATAACAGCACCAAAAGAGGGGATACAGCTAAACAGGCAAGTATTTCCATATCTCATTGAAGCCAATGAGCATGAATCTGAAGTAGATTACTAATAAAGTTAAGATGTACATTTTAAACCTTAAGCAACCACTCAATTAAAAAACCTCAAAAATAATTCACAAGAAAATCGAAAGAGGCATCAAATTTTTATTATTAGAAAATATTCACTTAATGAGAAGAGTAAACGAGGAAGAGGAAAGCAAAAAAGACACAATATGTAGAAAACAAAAAAGAAATGGCAGATATAAATCCAACATTATCAATAACAACATCAAATGTAAATGAATTAAGCCACCTAATCAAAAGGCACAGATTGTCAGATGGGCTAAAAAAACAAGAACCAACAGCATTCTGTAGGAGATACTTCATATTCAAAGATACAAGCTGGAGGGAGCAAAAAGATAAAACAATCCTATCACGCAATGAGGAACCATATAATAAAAATCATATTAATATGAAACAGTAAACAAAATCACAAGTGGGGATAAAGAGGGGAATTTTATAATGATAAAAAGCTCAATCCATCGGGAAGATAAAGCAACTACATATAAATAAACAACAGAGCTCCAAGAACGATGAAGAAAACTCATGGAATTGAGGAAACAGACAATTCAACAATAACTGGAGCCTTCAACGCTTCACGCTGAATAACGGATAGAACAACCAGGGAGAAGATAATAAGAAATATAGCATGTGAATAACATTATAAGCCAACTACACCTTTCAGACATCCATAGAATACTCAGCAAAGCAGAATATACATTTTTCTCAAGTGCACATGCAATGTTTTACAGGATACCCCATGTATTAGACTATAAAATGAGCCTTCATACATTAAAATCATGCAAAGCAGAGTCTCTGACTGATATCAGGAAAGGCCAAATTGGATCAGAGAGCAGAGCACAGGGAAGGGCTAAGAGCTAGATAGGACACGATAAGGAGCAAATAAGGAGACAGAAAAGGGAACACAAGGACTTGAGCTCACAGTTCAGAGGTCTAAAACCAACTTTATGTGGACGAAAGACCAATCCAGTCACAGTAGCCCTGGCAGGTGACTGATCTACGCAATGTGGTGAAGTAATCTCAAATGCCTGTACGGTAACTCCTACCTATGACACAGGAGGCCCCAGGCTTCTCTGTAGAAGCGCTGTGGACTCCACCTAGCAGAACCTCCATGGTGTAACCTAATGAATCATCTCTGAGCACTCCAAAATGGCATCTTCCAGATGACTATCCCAGATATTATCCTAAAATGATTCCTGTGAAACCTAAGAGTGTGGCCCGTGGGAGCCCCTCTCATGCCCTCCAGGCCATGTGGAGGATGTTGCAAACTCACAGGGCCAAGTCTAGAAAGCAATATTTTTTAGGGCAAGAAAGGAAATAGATGTTGCTTTTCACACAAATGTGTAACCGTCTCCTCACAGATATTCCCACTATCCCCCGCAAGTCAAACATTGAGAGATGTTAACACTATTGGGCCTGAAAAGGAGCCATGAGCAGGACGTGCTTCATAATTCACAAGCAAGTGTGAAAGTGAACACCCTCCCTAGCATGCAAATGTGCCTCCAAGGCAGTTCCAGCCACTCCCTGTTCGTATTCCTTCATTCACTACCCCTTTTAACATGGGCTCCCTTATGACCACATTGCTTTAAGATTATCAGATTTTTCCTTTAATGGAACACCACAGAGCTCTGTCCCCTCTTGACCTTTCATTCATGTTGAACAGTAAAACTTAACATGGAGCTGTGATTTGATATTACAGGGCCAGGGATGCCAAAACTACAGCCTAGAGTTTGCCAGAAGTTTGCAATCCTTGGTCCAGCAAAATTTCAGGATGCAATCTGGAAGTGTTTTAAATGCCAAAAGAAATGTGACACCTCTGTTTTGTTTTCATTTCCTTTTCTCCTGTTCCTTCTTCCCGCTGCTATCTTTTACAGGCTCCATGCTTCCTCCTCGAGGCTGTCTCTCCGGCTGTGGATCCACCCATTCCCAGGAAATGTTCTGCTGCATGCAGTGCAGCTGTGTCCGTGCCCACCTGTGCCTGCTCTCTCCTCTCTAACTTCCTGAATTTTTTTTTTTCCCATTGTGCCTCGGGCCCACACCCAGCCTTCTCACTGTTTCTTGTCTGGCCATGAGCTTCAGTGATCCCTGTACTCTGCCCACATGGATCCACCATACTCGTTCTGAGCAAGGACACTGCTCACTCAGTTAGGGCTGGAAACTCCATGTCTTGGGTTTTGCTTATCTGTGGTCATTTCATAGATCTGCCATTCAGGAAGCCACAGGTGCTCAACAAATGTGTGCTCAGGATGATTGCAGGCCATCCAAAGGGACTTGGGTCCCTGACCGTCAATGCAGTCAGGAGGGAGTAAGAGGGTAGCAAACATCCTAAACACATTTGGGAAACAGCTTGCTATAGAAAAGCTGTAAGTCTCTCAAGCCCTTGTATATTGCCCAACAGAACTACTTTAACTCCAGGGAAAGGGAGTTCCCTTTATATATGAACCTCTCTCTTAATGCATCTACTTGCTAAGCATCTGAATTGATGGGATATGTGAATGTTCTTTTCAGAGAATGAACAGACATTAAGGAAGCCATAGTAGGCAGAGTCAGTTGTAGGTCCCTTTTGTTCTTCCACCTTTAAATTAAACCTCTGATATTACTGACACCCAGGAAATCTGTTGTGGCCTGAAGGTGGGAAATGCTAACCCCTAGACCCCTGTAGTCTACATCTGAGGAGCAGCTGAAAATCTCTCCCTGAAGGCCACCATCTGGTCCTCTCCTATCACTTCTTTCTCCCCTTCACAAGCAGATTCTCAGCAAGAGCTCTTCCCTGGCTCCACTTCCTTAGCTGCTCTTCATACCTCACTGCAGCCTGGTTTTCCTCCTCAGCAAGTCACCAAAACCCCTCTTTCAAGGACCCACTGCCTCCTTATCTTATTTGATACCAACAACCAATCCTGATTCCCTTCTCTCTGTTCTCCCGGTCATTCTGCTCCCATTTTGTGGCAGGCTCCTCCTCTCCTGCTAGTATTTTGTCCTCTAGAAACTTCCATGATTCAAAAACTGAAAGATTAATTGTAGGTACTTTTGCCTTTTATATTATTGGGAAACCCCACATGGCTACGTGTTATAAACAAAATAAATGGTCTGCATCAATTACAGCAGAAAATCAAGCAGCTCTGTGGGATTTCTGCATAATGAACAATATAATACAAAAGCAATTAATATAAGTCAGGCATGGTGGCACACTCCTATAGTCCTGGCACTGGAGAGGCTGAAGTGGGTAGACCTCTTGAGTCCAGGAGTTCAAGGCCAGCCTGAGCAACACAGACCTCTGTCTTCCTTCTCAAATAAACAAAACAACCCCCCCACTGAGGCTAACAGTACCAACATCCCCACCCAAACACATATATACAATCATATTCTAAAATGACATTCTTCTTAAAAGAGCAATGGCCTGTGCTTCCTTGACCTTGCTGAGAAATCAAACACTCCAGGGTTTCGGCTTTGGCAGATGAGCCCTGGCTAAGCAGGCCAGTGGAACCCACACACTTTCTCTCACACATCACCACATTCCTTTGGTTTTGATGCAACTACAAAGCTAATGCTAAGGGACTCTCAAGCAACAGCAATGTTAGTGCATTTTCTAATCATTTACTGAGCATTATAATTCTGTGGTGTAGTCATCCACAAAAAAAGAGGGGAAAAAAAGGGCTGAAACTGAACACGTGTGGTGAAACCTGACAAGAGCACAGAAGGTCACACCGCCCCACACACATCCTCCCATTTAATGGACACTCCAGGCAGATGAGCTCCATGTTTAGCTGGTGTCTTTGAGTCCTCTAGACCCCCACTGCTCACCTGTGGATATGGAGTTAAGGGCCCCATGTGTTGAGCAAGAGTCGACTGTTGCATAATATGCTCACCTCACTCTGAAAGAGTGGGAGGCCATGGAGTTTTTAGAATGATGCTTATCAAAATTGATTAAAATGAAAAGAGAGAGATAAGCTTCAACTTCTTTTCCCTAAATATCCTTTGTCTGAAAAACTTCATTCCTCAGTACAGGATGAATGACTCTACTTGATGTATGGGTCAAAATGAAATAGAAATCAGGGTTAGAACACTAGCTATATTTATTTCTAACTTGACTTCTACCTTTATTTTCCCCTCTGCTGAGGAGCTTCACAAATTAATTTGATAGCCTGAGCATGGTAGAAAACTCAGGGCATATCTTTTTCAATGAATAATTTTCTTTGTGGAAAATTCATTTTTGAGTTTTGATCCAGGACCATGATTCTGACCATGACAATACCACCCATTTTTATTCTTTATTTGGTCTCTGGAAAATCCAATCCTGGGAAATAAAAAAAAAAAAAAAAACAGATGTATGCTTCCTTAGAGGCTTCATATTATTTCTATGTGACCTGTAGAAAAGCTATTATCTGAAATAGGTAACAACCAGGATAAGATCTTTGTGAAGGGAATGTTTAAAGAGAAAGCTATTTCTTAAAAGTTTGGAATACTTAAAAATCTTTGGTTATATGTGCCATTATGTATGAGTAGATGCTAAGTAGGGGAAAATAATAAGGGTATCTGTTTTTGCATTATTTATTCTCAAAATAAATTTCATTCTTAGTGAAAAGGCCTTTTAATTGCAGGTATCTAGTAATTAAGATAATTGGCACATAGTAAGTCCTCAATAAATATTCCTTCTTTACTTGTACACATGGAGGGGATCTTACAAACTTTATCTTTCACATCAGAAAGTCAGACTCTTGAATATTTCCATGGGGATAATAACATCACAAAAACCTTCATAAATGGGTTGAACAGTCAGCTTCTCCTGTGCAGGCTCTGGTCTTAAGTTTCTCTACTTCTTTTCTTTTTTTGTACTGGGGACTGAACCCAGGGGCTCTTTGTTACTGAGACACATCCCCTGTCCTTTTTATTTATTTATTTTTATTTTGAGACAGGACCTCGCTAAATTGCTGAGACTGGCTTTGAACTTGTAATCCTCCTGCCTCAGCCTCAGGAGTAGCTGGGATCACAGGCATGTGCCACCATGCCTGGCTGTCCTCTACTTCTTCCAGAGGAACACAATAGGGCTAACTAAATATTCTGTGAGAACTGTGTGTTGCTATGTTGTGACTGCAAATCTTGGCATAACAAGCTGACCTCTGGATAGGTGGCAAGCCTTACAGAGAGGCTCCAGCTCTCATTTATAGCTGAACTGCCTTGCGGTGGGCCCACTGCCTTCTGGCACAATCAGCAGGAGGTTATCAGATTTTAGTTACTCACATATTCCTGTGTATGAACCTAGGACAATTGCTATGACTTCAGAATATCACGAAAATCATTTATGATAGATTCTCTGTTGCTGAGAGTGAGGATAACACTCTTTCTTTTGAACTCAATGCCAAAGTGCCTTCATTTAAACTAATTTTGCAATGAGTTAAAAAACAAATATTAGAAAGAGCTCCAGTTTGGGGTTCAGAAAGCCCAAGTCAAAGTCCTAGTTCTGCTTTATGAAAAGTGTGACCTTGAGCAAGTCACTCAATCTCTCTAAGCCTAATTACTCCTTGTCTACAAAACAAAGAGTTGGCAGAGATGGAAATAACTACCCTCCCTACCCTACAAGGGTGCTCTGGAGGAAGTGATACAAGAAATATTATATATATACATATATATGTATATATATAACATATATTAAATAGACTGTTAATTATTGAACATACATAAAGTTGTTTCTTCTTGATTTGCTATTTCAAAATACATATATACACACAAGTAATATCAGAATGGGAAAGGGAAAGAATCAGTGGTGGAAATTTGCAAGTATCCTAATTGTAAGTGTTCTTATTTTAAACTGCTAATTCCCATCAGCAGAATTATTTGGAATATCAAATGGAATATCAAGTCCCTCCTCAATGTTTTCCCAGGTCCCTGACAATATTTGTTAGGATTGTTTTCAGTCATGGAGGATCTGGGAGCAGGAGTCTAAGCTGAATGTCAGGTTCTACTTTCTTCTTTTCCTGTTGCCTTTTCTGCCTTCTTGCTCCTTATTGTGGGCTGTTGCTTGTGACCCAGTTCTGGGCTCTAAGTGATTTCACCTGCTGAGCTGGGCTCGGCTCTAAGAGCCATCCTGTGATTGTGGAGACAGTTTTCGTTTTTAAGGATTAAGGGGTGGCCTGGTGAGAAGATGACGGGTTTCATGCTTCTTCAGAGGTGGTCTTTGCTCTTGGGCCCATAGTTCAGCTTGAGCACAGCAGTTAGGAAGGTCACTTCAGGTAACATCGCACCATGGAATATGCTGCTGCGGTCTTGCCAACAATTACTCTCACCCTCTTCTAGCAGTGGCTTCCCTTTGACTAGAGGTGGCATAAAATAGTTGTCAAGTGTGCTCCTGGAGAATGGAATCCCATAAAGTTTAGAAAGCCAGCAAACGGATGATCAAGCATACTTTGCAGGTAGCTTATGGTGTTTTGGTGTGGGAACACATTAAAACGGCAGAGAAGTGATGAAACTCAGGCTTAAAACTCCAACCAATGACAGTGTGCTCCACTGGAAGGAGCTGAGTTCTGAGAGGATTTTGAAGAGAGAAGGCCGTAAAGGAGCCTGAGGAACCCACATGCTGGCTACTTAGTGCGTCTCTCCTGATGATCTGTTAGTTTGTTCTGAGAAAACTACCTAATCACACCAGCTCCAAACCACTCCTGAGATGAACAAGAAGCCATGGAGAAGCTGTGAGTCCCTCTTCCCCAGGCCTTCATGTTTCTGGGGATGACCAATGTACTTCATGTAAGATTCTCCACCATTTTAGCTTAAGGCAAATAATTTATTCATGCTTAGAACTGAATGTAATCTTTGAACACACACATGTTGATTTCATAACTGTGCTGTGAGCTTATCATTTTTACGCTTCTTGAGGGAAGGATCATTATCTCATTCAAGATTTATAACTCCAATAGCATGAGCATTTACTTAATCATTTATGTACTTATTCACACAAACATTTATTGGATTTACAAATCTTGACTGAAAATCTACGTGGTAGCAAGGCATTTGGGAAGGCTTTGGGAAGGTTACGGAAATAATGAAGTCAGCTGCCTCAGTTAAGGAGATTAAAATTCACCGGGCTCATAAACATGTGAAAAACGCTCAACTTCACTTATAATAAGAGGAAAACAAATTAGAACTACATGAAGATTTGACCTAATAGACTAGAAAAACCATCAAAGTGATAACCCATGTGTTGGCAATGCTCAGGGGAAGCAGGCAATCCCAGCTATTGCTGATGGGATGAGAACGAGCAAAGAAAAATGCCCAGAGAGGTAACTCAGAAATTGCTATTACACTTATAAATGCAGTGGACTTTGTACAGTGAGTCTTCTCATAGAAATTTATTCTATGAATATACGCATACAAAATGATATAAAGTCAAGGGTTTTTAGTACCATCTATAATAGCAAAAGAGTTTTGAAAACACAGCCCTTGATAAGGAGCTGATTCTCTGTATAAACCTTGCAACTGACAAATCAACAACAAAAAAACCACAATGTGGAAAGAAATCTAAAGATCTATTTTTGAGTGAGCAAACCAAAGTCCAGGGAACCCTTGTACAGTATGCTATATTTGTTTATTTTTGTTGAAAAGGAGGAAGATTAGAATATACATTGTTATTAACTTGGGCTTGTAAAAAGAAACTTTGGACACATACACAAGGAAATAATGGAAGTGTTCAGTCATGGCAGTGGTGGTGGGGACATAATTCCAGCAGGGAATGGGACAGTTAATAACAGGGTGAGAGCAGAACCCTGCGCTGTACCCCTCTTTATATTGTTTTGATTTAAGAGCCATGTGGATGCATTACCTCTTCAAAACACAAATAAATGTTTTTAAACATTTGTAGGGAAAATACACACATGTGCCAATAATATGCACAATACACACTGCTGTCTTATTCTCTAATTAAATTTAAAACTCCTCAAGGGATGAATTGGATAAAAGTCTTTTGAATGAATCTCCCAGACAGTTTGTCCTTCTCCAATTTCTCCTATAGCCCTTGCCAGATTTATCTTCCCAAATATCCCTACAGACAGATTGCCAGAAATGATTCCTTATGGTCGCTGCAGGGCTGTCCACAAACTCACCCCACTCAATCAATGCAATTTAATGTCCATCATTAGGTCCCTAGCAGGTATCCTTTGCTTCCTTGAGGATGGGTTTGCTCTTGCTGAACATCACATCCAGGAGCATTGTCTCTGTCTCTGAGGATGATTTCCACCCTCCTCTATGTCTTTTCTGAGCCTTACTGTCTTCTAAGGTCACTCCCTTCCTTAAGGGAACCCATACTACTCTACCTCTCATGTGACCTTGATGGTACTTACTGTCAGAACTCCATATTGAATTTGATTCTGCAGTGACTGTTAGCTCCTCAGAGGCTGTGGCTCCTTAGGGAACCATATACATGGGCACACGTGTGCACACACATATGCACGTACTACTGGGATTGTGGCAACAGTATGAATCACGCACATTTTCATCTTTCTGGGTCTAAGAGGCTGTCTGCATCATACCTATAAGAAATGGCTAGACCCCTCACTTAGAGCTTTGAATGGGGTCTTAGGGATGCTGAGCCAAATTCTCAGATTCATATTGACAATTAAATACATAACAGGCACTTTACCTTGAGATTAAACTGAAATGAAAACATTATGAGTTGTGTCTTGAGGTGCATTGGAGGGTCCCTTTGAGTACTCATTTGCATGTGCCACCATTACCACCAGATGAGGGAAGAGTAGGGGTAAAATATGAGATTGCCAAGAGAGAAGAGGGTATAATGTTTGTCCCCAGACCCTCAGAGCCCCTAACTGGGCACTAGGGAGGAAGAAAATGCATGCTTCCCCCAAAGGGCCCATCTCCATGAGGAATGCCAGGAACCACACAGTCTGACTCATAGGTTGTGAAAAAAGCCATCCACTCATGCCAGTGTAGAGCATAACATGGCTCTGGGGCTATAAGAAGTGGGGACAATATAGGGTGACACTGAAATTTTGGGGAGTTTGCAGTTTTGAGGAGCACTAGATGTCACATCCCTGAGTGTGGTAGCATGGAGAGAATAGGACAATAAGGGGCATATCAGGCTGGAGGGACCGCTATGGAACTATACAAATGACTGGTTCTTGAGCAATTTAAGATGCCCACAGCAGCTATCCCTAGCCACAGGTGAGGGATTCTGCAAGAGGATGAGGTGGTGGCATAAACCAGAGAAAAGTCGATTATTTCTGTTGGAGTAACCTCTTCTACTCCTAGTAGATGATTCCTGGAGAAATTCAGCCTTCATTTGATATTCATTAAGTAGTTCCTCATGTAGTACTGGCCCATGCTGTCACTGGATAATGAACACATAGTCTGAGCGACAGAACCGTAGAGCTCGTCTTAAGAATGGCCATGAGGTTTCATCCCAAGTGCTCACTCCTTCCCATCAGTTGATAGCGGCTGTTTGGAGTCTTGTTGGGAAGGATTTTGAAGCCCAGACTAGCTCACTGGGAGAGAGGGCCATAATCCATTACAGATGTCTGCTTGGGCCCAGAGCAGGAAGGCGCATTTTCTGGAGGTTTGTCATCCTTGCTCATGTGTTACGGACAGGGAAACTGAGCCCTAGGGAAGGGAAGTGGCTGGCTTTAAGGCCCCTTGTTCAACCTAGAACCAAAATCTAAGTCCCTTTTTCCCTATTTGGGTTTCTCCATTCCATTATCAGGTTGTTCTGTTTTTATAGATTAATGGAAAAGTAAGAATAATAAAAATAACAAATCATACTGAACCTTGATTTCAGTTGAGTTTTCATCTTTCATCCCTCTCTCACTCCCTTCTGCAAAAGAAACTATGGATTTTTCATAAAATGGTAAATAGATGTGAGATATTTTTCTCCTCTCTTCTTTCCTACCTGCCCTTTTCAGGGTAGGGGGTAACTAGAGAACCAAGCAGGCAATATAGGCAGGCAGTGAGAATGAAATCTATGGCTAGTGCACAAACTGAGTCAATAATCCAGTACTGAGAGTGCCTGTAAACTATCTTGTGTGCCCCCGCTTTTTTCCTAAAGGTTCTTCCTCCACCTCTGGGATGCACAACCCCCGCCCAGCTCTACCTCTGATTTCTGCAGCTGGGTTATGAGGAAATCACGAGTTTTAAAGATTTCCCACCTGACTCATCATATTATGAGTCACTGTGCTGGGGCGTACCTTTGTCTGACATGCCAAGTTTCCTCTGCTAGCATTTTAAAAGCAGTCTTTCCCTCATGATAACAATTTGAAGTCCACTGATATAGAGCAGGTTTTAGACGAGTGCATTTCAAGCATCTGAAAGAGATCTAAAGTTTGACCCCAAAAGCGAGGGCACAGGAACTTAAATGTTTTGCTGCTCTTCCAAACCTTTGTCCAGGATTCAGAAATGAAACTCAAGACTTGTTACTGCAATATCCAGGATATTAGCCCTGGGAGAAAAGGGAAGCGGGAGAAAGCCTACCAGCATCTCAGGATCGGCAAATGAAATGAGACAGGCTCTGATGGAAGGTGAGTTATCTAAAAGTGACATTTCTTGGTGACTGCTTGCTCTGTTCATTCCAGAAGCATTTACTGAGCTCTGACTGAAGGCCAGGAACCAGGGATAAAAAAATGAACCAGCCACAACCTAAGTTCTTCAATTCACAGAGGACGGAGTGGAGGAGGCCAAACACATATATAAACAGGTGATTCCAGTTCAGTGTGACAAATGATAATGAAGATGTAGGTAAGTAGTGATAGGGGAACACTTCCCGAAGTAACTTAAAGGGACTTAACTGCTGCTATCATTCATTTTGTGCTTAATATATGCTACTCTACCTGTGTACACGGGCATGTCTAGCTCATCTCCCTATTATGTTGTAGGGGCATTGCTACTTACTTCTTTTTTTTACAGGGCTTGCTCTATAGTAGGTGCTTAATAAAAAAATATTTACTGAGTAGGTGGTATATAGTGTAAGCCAAAAGAGTGGCGGAGACTTAAAATGATGAATAAATCCATTACCACATTCAAGGGGACTATAATGCGGCAAAGGTGAAGGCATAATATGATAAAGCATCGTTAAAAACAACACAAACAAAAGTGCTGTAGCAATGCAGGGCCAGGAATGAACAAGTCTGTTTGGATTGATAAGCAAGGCGGGAGGCATGGGAAAGACCATGAGGCAGCTTGGAACAGGACCACTGCAAGAAGTGGTGGGAGATGGAGCAGCAGAAAAAGCTGGAAGTGTAGACAGGCCAATGCCACCTTCAGGGCCTTGAACTTTATTATCTAGGTAAGGATTGCTGATTGGTTGATAGAAAT
Organism: Aplodontia rufa; assembly: GCA_004027875.1. NCBI lineage: Eukaryota > Metazoa > Chordata > Mammalia > Rodentia > Aplodontiidae > Aplodontia > Aplodontia rufa. The sequence continues at coordinate 12,596 of PVKS010028975.1, forward strand.
GATTAATTTCAGGATTCCCAGATGTGTGTGAATCTGGAGTTAAGCAGTTACAGAGTTACACCTGGACTGGAAACCTTGGTGCTATTTTTCCTTTGCAGGAAGCTACATTCCCCTTGGCAAGGATAGGATTGTGAATATAACGGCAATCCTACTTCATATACAGGCTGCTGGGCGATTGAGCACATTAGAAGGAGAGCCTGCATCTGTGACTGCTACCATCTCTGTCCCTTTTTAGCGTGTGGTTTGCTTCCTCCAGGGAAGCCACCCTTACCAACTCTACACAGTGAGACTTCTAGACTTCTTTTCTCCACCCTGGCCACTCCCACAGGGGCTCTTCATCAGCTTCCCTCTCCCCAGCAATTCACTGTCACCTTCCCCAGGACTTCATCTGTGGCTTGAGGATTTCTCCACTTTACAGGTGAGGAAATTAAACCTCAGTGAGATGTGAATGCTCATTCCTACCACGCCTTCCACAATGTGCCACTGCTGTAAGGTGAAACTGACTAATACGCAGGTTAAGGACAACTGTGAATACTTTGACATTCCTGCTACCAAATGAACCAGCCACACCCCAAGTTCATTCCTGGCCTACGTTCCCACCCCTTGAACCTAGTTGGCCTGAGATTGATTTGACCAGTAAGGGATGATGGAAGGAATCCTAGGCCAGTTCTGGGCCTAACTTTTAAGAAGGCTAACAATTTTTATTTCTTTCTTGTGTGAGTCTTGAATCTCTAAGCGGTCTGACTACCTGCTGGAGAGGCCAATAGAAGAGGCCCGGAAACGGCATGGACAGACAGAGAGGACCAGCAGAGCCCAGCTTTCCAGATGCCCTTCCAGGGCACCAAGGACGTGGCTGAGCCCTGCCCAGATTACAACCACTGGACATCTGTATTAGACATTATCTGGAGCAGAATAATAACCAAACCAATTCTTGTCTAAATTCCTGATGCACAAACTCATGAGCTGTAATAAAAAGGATTGTTGCTTTATACCATTGAATTTTTGGGAGAGTTTGTTATGTAGTTACATTGTGTTAACTGGAAAAATAGTCTTCAAACTTTCTGACTGGTATCATAGAAAATACACACAGCTGCATATTAGAGAAACCTAAAGTTAAAATGCCCCAGTCCTTGGAGGTCGGGGAGGTAAAATACCTAATTCAACATCATTTATGGGATTTCTGAACTGTGAGTAATCATGACAATTGATGGGCTGTGCAAACCCATCAATATTAGCAATAAAATAAGGAAAATCATTTGGATTTATTGTTAATAGTTGAGCATTCATTTTGAAATATAGTTAAAGTATTTTAGAAGTAATCAGTGAAAAATACCTTCATGTGATATGTGTTTCTATTTATTATTTATAAGTGGACTTATAAATGAGCATTTATTACTAGAAGACTAAAATGGAACAATAATAATTGTAATAGTATATGCAAAACAATTAAAATTTCAAAAATGTAGTATAAATGACAGAGTATGTTAGATTACTTTAAAAGCAGCATTATATCGTTTCTGAACTAACAGATTTTTAAAAGTTCAAAAACAGCAATAAATAATATAAATTTGATTATACTTTAATTTTTCTTAAGAACTGAATTTTTAAAGTAACAATTCAATTGAAGCTCTAAGTCTGACAAAAAAATAAGCCATTTGGAAACATTCACATCTTGTTAGAAAGAATTAAGAGCAGAATGTTAATTTTAACACCTTAGAATTTCTTGAGAAGGGGAAAATTCCAAAGGCCAGGTCCATAGCAGATCATTGTAGTGGACACCAATGTGTTAGCTACATCCCCCTTCAGAACTGAAGGACTTGGTGTCCAACTCTTGGGAGTATTACCAGCCCCTAGATGCGGCTAGGCCTATATTTAATGAGGGCCACCTCACTCAAGGTCAAGCTCCCACCCAAAGACTGGTCAATATGCCCAATGTGGGACAGCCCTGGAAGGCCACCCTTTAGGTTTTGTGCTACCTGACTGATTGAAGTTTGTAGAGACAACTTCTCAGCCCAACTTCTCTGCCTAGTCGTGCTTTCTCCCCTCCACCACTGATGTGAATGCCAAGGGTACTACCTACAGCACCCACCTTTTATCCAGACAAGATAAAGAACATAAAGAGCATTAAGAAAAGAAGAAAATGTTAGGGAAAGGAAGAACTCAGAAAGCATCTCTATCTACTACTAAACCCAGGAAAGTGACTACTTAAATGACGGTGAAATGGCTACAGAAACAATTTCACAGCCAAAGGTCTGAAATGTGAAAGTTTCTGTCTTATAATGCAAAGATTCTAAAAAGCCAAAACACTATTTTTAAAAATTTTTTATTAAGGAATTGAGTTATTGTATAATAATAAATGTGTATAAAGTAACAATATGTAATGCATTTGATCCTAAACCCGAGTTACTCCCACACTGCCCACACTCCAATCTCTGGATTCTTCTATATTTTGCCCCTACAACTGATATAAATGTTTGGATTGTGAATTTCCCAAAATTAAATGATTGCATAAGTATTATTTGGATTCTTCGGGGTGGGGTAGAGTATTCTACATTGTTGATAGTCTTCCCAGATCCCTCCCTATTCTCCCTCCCTCTCCCCCCTCCTTTCTCCCCCCTACATATCTATGGTTCCCCTAGATTATGTTTTGATACACCTTTGCTGGGTCTAATACACAAGTTTCACAACCTTTCATCCAAGCCTGGGTTTTGCTTTAGCCTCCACAAATGAGGGAAAACATTCAACCCTTGAGACTCTGGGGTTGGCTAACTTGTTTCAGCATGATTTTTTTCCATTGCCATCCATTTATCTGCGAAGGCCACAATACTGTTATTGTTATGTGTGTGTGTATATATATAAATATATATATAATACATATTACTCTATGCAGCAATTATATATACCAATTATATATTATATATTATTATATATAGCAATTTTATATATACACACATGTGTATATATATATACCACAGCTTTTGGATCCATTCATCCAGTGATGGGCATCTGGGTTGGTTCCATAATTTAGCTATTGTAAATTGAGCTGCTATGAACATAGATTTTGCTGTGTCACTGTAATGTGCTGATTCTAATTCCTCTGGGAAAATATCCAGAAGAGGGACAGCTGGATCGTATGGTGGATCCATCCGTAAGTTTTTGAGGATTCTCCACACTGCTTTCCAGGGTGGCTGTACCAGTCTGCAGTTCCATCAACAGTGAGCTAGTGTTCCTATCTCCCTGCAACCCCTCCAGCATCTGTTATTGTTTATATTCTTCATCTTTGCCAATCTGACTGGAGTGAGGTGAAATCTTAATGGAGTTTTGATTTGCATTTCTCTGATTACCAGCGATTTAGAACAATTTCTTATATACTCATTGTTTGCTCGATTTCCCCTGTTGAGAAGTTTCTATTTAGCTCTCAGGCCCATTTATTGATTGGATTGTTTGTGTTTTTGGTATTATGTTTTTTGAGTTCTTTTTAAATTTTGGCTATTAGTCCCCTGTTGGAGGAATCACAGGCCATGATTCTCTCTTACTCTGTAGGTTCTCTCTTGACAATTCTAACCAATTCCTTGGCTGAGCAAAAGTTTTTTAGTTTAATGGCATCCCACTCATTGATTCTTAACTTTAATTCTTTCGCTTTGGGAGTCTTGTTGAGAAAGTCTTTGCCTACTCGCAAATGCTGGAGTGTTGATTGTAATTTTTCTTCTAGCAGTTTTATGGTAGCTGATTTAATTCCTAGTTCCTTGATCCATTTTTATTTGATTTTTGGGCAAGGGGAGAGATAAGGATCTAAATTCAACTTCCTGAAAATGCCTGTCTAATTTGTCCAGCACTATTTGTTGAATAGGCTGTCTTTCCTCCATGTTATATTTTGATTCCCCTTTGTCAAATATCAGATGTTTAATGATTTGTGGGTTTGTCTCAGAGTCTTCTATTCTATTCCATTGGTCTTCATTCCTATTTTGATACCAGTACCATGCTGTTTTTGATATACTACAGCTCTACAGTATAGTTTTAAATCTGGTATTGCAAAACCACCTGTTTTGTCTTTCTTGCTTAGTAATGTTTTGGTTATTCTGGGCTTCCTGTTGTTCCAAATGAATTTGAGAATTAAATTGTTTTTTCTATATCTGTAAAGAATGACATTGGTATCTTGATGGGATTTGCAATGAATCTGTATAGCCCAAAGCACTAATTTTTTTCCTTTTAAAAAGACAGAGGGACAGTGAGAGAGAGAGAGAGAGAGAGAGAGAGAAAGAGAGAGGGAAACAATTTTATTTAGGTTTTCATGTAGCCCTTGTTGCCCCGAGACTTCGTTGTGTACGTGGTGCTGGGGTTTGAACCCGTGTACTCACACATACTGGCAAGTGCCGTAACTGCCAAGCCACCACTCCAGCCCCCATCCACTAATTTTTAATAATAAAATTATAATATCAATTTTTCATAAAATCTTAGATTTATTCTTAGATTCCAGAAGTTCATTTCATCTTGGGCTCCAGGTGAATATTAACCCTTAAAACCTGGCCATTTGGCATTTGGCCAGTATGTAATCAAAGAATCTCTAATTATATACTTGCATTTATATGCATCTATCTATGTATCCATCCATCTAAAACAAAATCTCACAAAACACCAATTGCCCTTAACTGTGTGTAATGCATGCCAATGGTTTCTATTCTATTTGATTAAAAAATTGTTCATTATGACTTATTATTTTCCTGATCCACCAACGAGTCAATACTTGCAGTTTTGGAAAGAACATGCTCTGAGGAAGAACTTGTCTGAGAATGGACATCATTCTCCAGGGGAGGTAATGCTCAAAATCAGCCAAGCTGGCATTGAGTTTTCTTGGCAGGAAGAGTGGGGATGAAGACATCCCATCATCCCAGCTCTCCCATCAGGTTGCCTTGCTCTCATCCACACTCAACGATCAACTTCCATAGTTTTCTCTGTGGTTTCTGCACATGTTCCTCCCTCTGCCTGGGACTTGCTCCTTTTGCTGTGCCCTACCACTGTTTGATTAAAACTGCTATTTCCCTTTCAGGACTCACAGAGATGCTCCCTCCCCCAGAAGCCTTCCATGACTCTCCCAGGCTGGCTAGGTCTTCCTCCATGTATTTAAAATTGACTACACTACCTTTACTGTTTACTAGGCAGCGTAGGGTCTATATCTTACTCATCTTTGATTCCCTGGAACCTGACATAGTGGTTGGCACTGAGTAGGCACTTGGTATGTGTCTGCTGAATAAGCAAATACTTATCTAACCACGCACATATTCCCACTAGAGAAAGGCTGTCTTGAACGGCCATTCCCCAAACACTGGAATGCCGTCTTGCTTGGCAAACACAGACAATATTATAAATTTTTTTCAATTGATATTTTGTGATTTACATACAGCTCTGTGGGTATATCTTGTATGTGCCAGTCCCCATTAATTTCTGGGAGGGATCACAAAATTTATTTTCTAAAATGTTAGAGCTTGCAATTTCACCAAATTAATGTTGCCTTCTAAAATCCTGACAGCAGCCATCTGATGTCTGACTCTGATATGCCTATCTCATTCCCTGAGATCAATTTTCAGTGCAGTAACATTTGGAATCTTAGGCTCTTTAGAATACAGCAAGCTACCATATCTTCATCTATATTAAAGTGAATTCAGGAATAGGTTTTTAGGTATTTTCCACTTTCCCTTGATTTTGCATAAAATCTATTTTCTAAATTGCCTTTAGTTCTTTGGATTTCTGCTGTGGGATTTCTTTTTTTTCCTTTTGAGGCTTGGTGTTTCCAAGGAAAACTATTAACAATTTTCCAAATTGTGTTTGGTCTCAAACACATAAATTGGTGCTCAATGAATACATCTGTTAGCTTGAAACCCAGGGATGCTCATGGCAGCAGACCTGAGAGCTATCTCAGCGGGTGCTTAGGTCTGCATGGATCTCTGTAATTGATGCTTTTAAAAAATAACTTGGGATTATTTACTTTTTATGAGATGGGTAAAGATCCAAAATCCCAACTAAAATAGAAAATGAAGAACCTTAGTAACTGAGCAAAGCTTCAAAGAAGAAATATGAATAATAGAAAAGGGTGATAACTGTGACAAGAACAGAAGTATTTCAGTACCTTCAAGTAGCAATAGACTTTGAGACAGACCCAAGTGGCTGGTTTAATAGAAGAAAATAGCTGCTAGGGAGAGCCATGTGAGAAGGGGTGGGAGGACAAAGGTCTTATAAATGAGCAAACCAAACTTTACAAACCACTTACTACGAACCTAGAGGCATCATGACTTTATAGAGCTATCAGTCATTTCAAAGAAGAGAGAAAAATTAAGATCTTCTTTAGAGAAGTGCACAGAGCCCAGGGAATGGCAGAAAGCAGAAGGTGGAAAATACATTAAGAAATGAACTACTGGTGGTGTATTTGACCTGTGACATTTTTGCTTTTATCCTCTGGTTGAGTTTAACCCTTGGATATATGTAAAAGTTCTTACTAAATTAAATGGAACTTAAATGCACATGCTCAAAGGATAAATTTGTCCTTTAGTATCTTTCCAAGGATATTAATAAAGCAATAAAAGTGAAAATGTTTGTTGGACTCTAAAAGTTCTTGTTTCAGATGAAAGTGCCAGGAGGGTGGGGAAGCACTACATTAGTTTCTCGTTTGGACAGGCTCCAATTTCCTGCTCCCTAACATAGTATGTTCTCACAGACACTTAAATGTGTCCACAGAAGCATGCTGGGTTCCAAGTGCAGCATGCCCTGAAGCCCAAGGCTCTTTGACAATGTGAAATCAGTCTGGGTTGTGAAAACATGCAATGAAGGGGAATATCAACTTTTACTCCAAAGGCAAAAACGTGTGTTCTCTTATTTTTATTGATAAGAGAAGAAGGAATGGTACAGGGCAAAGTACTGGGTTGGAAACCAAATAAGTGGTTTTGAGTCTGATGTCTGATATTAATAAGGTATGCAACTATGCATGTAGCAAATGATCTTCTTGTACTAAGCTTTGGGTTTATCATTTGCAAAATAAAAAGTTGGTTGGTGGGATAAATATGGTGTATTCCAACTCTAAGGTTGTATGACTCTCCTAAAACCTTGTCCTATTACCAGCAAGATGTGGAATCTGATTTTCTTCCCCTTGAATCTGGGTGGACTTGTGACTCATTTGTACCAACAGAAAGTGGCAGAAGTAGCTGTGTAGGACTCCTGAGTCAGCTTCTGCCTTTGCACCGGAACTCCTCCTTGCTCTTGAAGACTTTGATTGTTAAATAGGCTATCTGGCTGCTTCGGTGTTGGGGGCTGCCACGTGTGTGCAAGTCTAAGCTGAGACCATGTGGAGAGGCCCTGAGACAATTGAATAGATCACCTCCATCATACTATCTCCCCCGTTACAGCTCCAGCTACCATCATACTGAAGCCACATGAGAAACTCCAAGCCAGAGCTACCCAGCCAAGCTCTCTCCAAATTCATGATCCAGAGAAATGTAGACAGATACTAAATTATTGTCATTATTTTAAGCCACTAAGTTTGGAGTGATTTGTTACTTGGCAGTAGCTATCCAGCAGATTCTGGTACTTTCTATATCTGAAATTGGAGTATTCATATAAACAAAACCTAGGAAATCTGTCATTGCCTCTGGGACCTGGCAGCACCAGGAAGCCAGAAGGGACTTGCAGAGTCTGTTAGAGAAAGCTTAAGTTTTGAATAGAGTATTAGTAGAAGGCCTGAGGAGATTTTTGGTGAAGGTTTAGAGTAAAGTGAGGGATATATAATTTGAGCTGAAGGAAAGGAGACTCTTGCTCTGTAGGAGGGGAAAGACCAGCAAAATGGTTACCAGCAATACTATGGAAGATGACGGTATGCTAATGAACTCAGCGCAAGCCTCAGCTCTCTCCCTGGAAATCTCCTGAGCCAGATATGCTCAGTGTAGGGTGCTTCTAGCTGCCTATAGTAAAATGAGAGGGGAGAGAAGGGAATTAAGGAACAAATAATTCAGCTTTTGGAGGGGGTAAGTTGGAAGAATATTAAAGGGTCCAGAACAATTGCTTTACCCAGCAAAAGATTCTTGAGTTAAGAACTGATTTCTTAGAAAAGATGACATCCAGGGTAGGATTAAGATCCTTTGTTAGGATCTCATAAAGATTCAGGGTGGTATTTATTTGACCACTCCATACAGACAAAAGTTCTCCAAAGGATCATAATGGCATGTCTCACAGAGACTCATAGTTAAACAATAGGGTTTTAAGTATTTCAAAGGTATTATCCCTTGTTCCACAGTGGTCTCAAAGGGAGCTAAGGAGGAGAAGGACTTACCTTGAGGAGATTCATGAGTGTGGATTTTGTCTAATGGAGTGGATTATAAATTGATATGCAGGAAGCCTATAAATTTTTAAAGGAATTTTTATTATTTTGGGCTGAAGGAGACAGAGACAGTGTGACACATAAAGAAGGTTTTTGAATTCCAACCTTTGTGGGTAAGAAGGAAGCTGAGAAGTTTTCTCAGTTGCAAGTATGAGCCATCTTTTATGGAATAAAAAGGATGATCTGGAGACTGAATTGATGAGCCAGAGGGCAGAACAATGAACCATGGAAAACTATTCCCAAGAAGCAGAAGTGAGCCTTCCAGTAAAGGACCTGGAGATCTGTGCCTGGATAGATTTTCTACTTGCTCTGACCCAGTGACTGCTGCGTGTCTCCTGTTTCCTGCCCCACTTTTTGAATGGGTATGTCTGCTGCAAGTGTTTAAGTTTGGTTCTAAGTTCAGAGTACCCATTGCATGTTATACCTGGGTGGGACGGTAACTAACTTGTCTCTACTGGTCTCTAGGTGAAGTATGACATTCAAGGTGAAATACCCAAGGAGCCACACCTGGACCTGATTTAGATCCTGGACCTTCTTCCTGATGCTTTCTGCAGGCTTTTGATTTTAACAGAAAAAATTATAGACCAAATCACAGAATCTGTCGTATTTAATGTGATTTTCTTTTCTCCTTGACATCTAAACCATTAACTGAAGTCTTACTTCTTCCATTAGGCTGTTTCATGGCTGAAAATAAGCTCCTTTGGAGCAGGAATGAAGCTTATACTTGCCCAACATATAGCTTAGGGTCTTCCATTTATTAGGGATACATCACATGCTTAATGAAGTGAAAGGGGTGATGAAAGTCTTGGGCCTTCCTCCTCCTACAAAACTTGAAGAATATACTTATCTTTGCTACAGAATTCTTAGTTCCAACACTGTCATTCCTGAATGACTCAGAAACTATTTGTGCAGCATAAATTGTATATACTCCAGAATTTTAGAGCTGGAAGGGACCTTGGAGGTCCAATAGTTCAACCCCTTCATCTTGCAGATGAGGACATTGAGGTTTCATTGGTCAGTTCGATGATTATGAAGTGGTTATATGACCTGCCCAAGATCACATAATTAACGATGGAGCCAAGACTAGAAATTCTTCCTGTCATTACATTCTTTCATTCAACAAACTTTTCTGAGAGTCTGTTATTTGTATGGCATGTGTTAGATTCTTTCCTTTTGATACTCACTACATGACGTTCAACAAAATCAGGGCTTAGGCATTCAAGTCAGTTTACTGAATCCCTTTTTAGTAGTTCTAGAAAAGGTTTGATGAGTATTGCCTTTGGCAAAGAATTTTCTGTAAATTTGGATTATTTATGCCAGAGAGCTTGTATACCACCTTGCCACAGATAATTAAGAAGCAGGTAAATTGGCTCTTTTCCAGATAGAATAATTTTCTCATTTACATGATATCTCAATCTGTTTTTAAGATTATCACAGACTGGGAATTTATAAAGAATAAAGGTTTATTTAGTACATAGTTATGGAAGCTGGGAGGTCCAAGGTTGAAGGCCACATCTGATGAAGCTCTTGCTGGTGGGGACTCTGCAGAGTCCCCAGGACTTACAGAGCATCACAAGGTTAGAGGGATGCATAGGAGAGGCAGAGGTACTCTGGCCTTTATAGCAGTCCCACTCTGGAGATAATCCCTCAATCCATTAATCAATGAATGGATTAATCATGAAAGCAGCACCCTCAAGATCTAATCATCTCTTAAGGGTCCCTCTTGGTTCCACATCTTAATACCTTACAATCAGGATTAAATTTCAACATGAATTTAAGTGGGATCATTCAATCCATAGTACAAGGCTATCTTCAAATTGTACCAATTCTATTTAATTCAAAACTTTTTAACAGCTACTTTGGACTATTCTCTGGCCTTTCCCATTACCTGTCTTTGGCTCTGAGGCAGATGGAGCTCAACGTGCAGTGTCCATACCAGTTCACAGAACCTTCTTTTGGTCTTTCTACACATAGCTTGGTGAGGTCTTGGCATCTTACATCAAAAAATTTCCCTATTCCTGGCACCATACCTCTTGTTGCACAACATGAGGAACATTCTTTGTTTCCAAAGAACATTAAGAACTTTCTTGGTATTCTTGGAAAATATTCACTGAAGAACCCACTTCCTCTTTAATCCTTTAGGAATTATAAATGTGGAAATGTAGATTCTTCCACCCTCACAACTTTCTTTTTAATTTAATCTTTATTGACTTGATATGTAGCCTAGAAAGTACGTGTTATATTTGGTGAGTGACTCTGGTAGTCTCTAGTGTTAGCCTGCACTCCAGAGAAGTTAATATCTTTTGGGTGTAAAATTGCACACTCATTCAGTTGACTAAGTTCCAGGAACTCTATTTAGGTTGTTTATATATAAAGAAGGAGATACAACCTCTTCCCACTATAATAAAAGGTCTATTAGTCAAATATTTGACAAACTGACAGAAGGTAATGTTAATATCCAATAGGAAAATGTTGTGCTTTAAAGGTATTTTGGTCAGTTTTCCAATCATTACAATAAAATACCTGAGATAATTAACTTATAAAGAAAAAAGGTTTACATTGGCTCACAATTTGAGAATTCAGCCCAAGACTGGGAAGACTCACTGCTTTTAGCCTCTGGTGGGCATTGTGGATGGCAATGATGGGAAGTACATGGCAGAACAAACTGTTCACCTCATGGCCAGGAAGCAAAGGAGCACGAGGAAGGAACTGGGGGCCAATAATTCTTCTCAAGGATGTGCCTCAAATGACCTAAAGACCTACTAAACCCCCACTTCCTTAAGGATCTACCATCTCCCAAGGGTGCCATTCTGGGGACCAAGACTTTAAGCACATGAGTCTTTGGGAGACATTTAGCATACAAACTTTAGCAGAAGGTTAAATAATCATAGGCATTTTAGGTGCACTAGAGAAGAGGTAAACAATTTGAACTGTATTTTTGTAACAGATATATAGAGAAATATATATTTGAACAAAAGCATAGGCTAAATTTTATAATAACTAAATCAATGCTCTAAATTTCAGAATTTTTGAAGAAAATCTAGTGTTCCAATATAAAAGAATGAGTATTTTATTAATGGAGAAAAGAACTATTGTGATATATTTTGCAGAAAAAAAAAAAACAAAAAACAAGACCAATGAATGGTGAAGTATTCCAAGAGGAAAATGGTTAGAATCTATAAGAAATCCTCTTATGATTTTATAGACAAAGAATGATAAGGAAAGGGGCATGAGCGTGGTGAACCACAAACAGTTCCTAAGCAGGCAGGGAAGTTGCCAGGATCATCTTTAATCAGCCTCCAAACATATTTTTTGCATCAAGGTTTCAGAGGGGAAGTGGCGATGGGGACATCAGAAACCTCAGAACCTCTGAATTTATTTAGGGAAAGGAAATAAAGGTGGAAAAAAAAAGTCACCAGCAACTCCATGTTGGTGGTCTCTCCAGAATGAACTAGTCACCAACAACATTTCTGGCAGATGAGATAACTGCATTCCCCAAAGAGCCATTAAATGGACAAATTACTGTAATTAAACATGGTTTCCATAGAGTCCTTGTTCCTTTCAGGCAGCAGCAGAGAGATAGCTGTGCAGGACTCTGTCTGGGATCTGCTTACCATGCCTGCATACTTAAGTGATGCCGGAATGGGGGCAGACATACACAGTTGAGTTATTTGCAGCAGCTTGTCATAGGTCCAATGGGAGAGAAAGCACTTGGTACAGTGGGGAGGCAAGAGTGGGCTCAATCAGGACGGAGCACAACTCACCAGCACCCTGCTCTCCCAGCCCTGCCCCAACCCAACATGTAAGCTTCCTGAGGGAGGACAGTGGATGGTCCTCTTTGTAGTTCATAATCTTTTTCTCGGGGGCTACCTTCATACCCTATAGCAGTTTCCCTTATAGTCTGTTTTGAGAAGCAGGGAATCTCTGGGGGTTAAAGATTTTATGCAAATAAAAGGGGTGGGAGATGCCAGGATAAAACAGGTATAAAAAATGATTGACAGGATAAACAAAACACGTACCCATATGGGGAATTTCCTATTTCTTAGTCAATTAATGCACTCCATGGCTTTTTAAGGGGGAGCATGTACTATTTAGGGTCTTAAACTTTTCTGATGAGAGAATCTCCCCTCTCATGGATTTCTGCCAGGACTATGCTTTGTGCAGAGGAAGAAAACAGCTGCCATGATACAGGGGGATGGGGGTACTAAGGAGAGCCCATGAATATATGTTAATGTGAAAGGCTTTCTGCTACACTCAAGATAATTTCCTGAAAAAGCTTCTTCACAGCTAAAGATTTAGTTGAGAGCATCAACAGAGAACCCACAGAATGGGAGAAAATTTTTGCCTGCTACACCTCGGACAGAGGGCTAATATCCAGAATTTATAGGGAACTAAAGAAATAAAAATCCAAACTCACAAAAAATCCAATTGATAAATGGGCTAAAGAACTTAAAAGAAACTTCTCTCCAGTCGAAGTTCAGAAAGCCCATAAATATATGAGAAAATGCTCTACATCATTAGCTATAAGAGAAATGCAAATCAAAACTTCAATGAGATATCACCTCACTCCTGTTAGAGTGGCAAAAATGAAAAATACAAACAAAGACAGATGCTGGAGGGGCTGCGGGAAAAGAGGAACACTGTTACACTGCTGGTGGGACTGCAAATTGGTTCAGCCACTATGGAAAGCAGTATGGAGAATCCTCAAAAAATTAAGGATGGAACCACCTTACGACCCAGCTATCCCACTCCTGGGAATTTTCCCGAAAGATTTAGAATCAGCGTATTATAGTGATGTGGCTTCATCAATGTTTATAGCAGCTCAATTTACTATAGCTAGATTATGGAACCAACCCAGATGCCCCTC
>PVKS010028976.1:0-25814 GCA_004027875.1 Aplodontia rufa
GGAAACATTGTCAAAACTGTAGCAATCAATGTGTATAAAGTTTGATAACCAGGGGTAATGCTAACGCATAGATAAGCTACTATGGGTTTCATCTATTGCCGTTTCCCCCAGAAGAACTCATGTGTTAAATGGGTATCTAGTGTAGGAATAACATCGGCTTCTGGAATGGTTCCCCCATCTTCCCCATCACCCGACTCCTGTGAGTTCTTCGTATACCCTCCCCCGTCCCCATCCCCTTCCCTACACCTCCAAGTTACCTAGGGAGCTTTTGCCCCTGTTGAACTGAAAGTCGTTCAATTTGAGGCTTTGTTAGGTCAGCCGTCTGTCCTACTGCTTCAACATAAATTATAGTATCAACAGATGAGAGAAACCATTCGGCCCTTAAGTCTCTGAGCTTGGGAGACTTCACTAAGCATAATTCTGTCCATCTCCATCCATTTGACTTCGAAAGCTATAATATCGTCTTCTCTGATGGCTGAGTAGTTTTAGATTTTAACCAAAGGTGTTCTTGACCAGTTTCAATGTCTGTCTTGCATAGATTTTAACCAATGACTTTGGTACTAAGTTTCAATGCCTGCTTTGCATAGGGTTCAACCAATGATGTGGATGCATTTCTCAATGCCTGCTTTTCATGAATGTTAATTATGCTCAGACCCCAAATCTATATAACCCCTGGCATGACCTCCATTAGACGGTGTCCTGCTTCCAGGTGCCCCTCCACCTTGCAGTGTCTACGCACTTCTTCCTAAATAAATCCTACTCCTTTTACTCCCCCTTCTGTGGTTGTCCATGGATTTTATTCCTCAAATTCATGAGACAAGGACCCAGAAGATTGGCCCCGAATTCCCAGGGTGAATTTCCACCACACCAAGAGCTGCAACACCCAGCTTTTAGCTGGAGAGCTGCTAACACTATTTCAGCTGCAGATACCCGCAGCCAGCCTAAATTCCCAGTTTTAACTGGGAATGGCTGCAAACACTAGAAGCGGGCTATTTTGGCTGCTGGAATCTGTAGTTGGTCCAGACTGCATTTGCCAGCAGGAGCAGAGAATCCGGCCTCATTTCAAAAATCCACATCAGTTGGCTGGATAAATGAATGGATAGATGGGTGGGTGGGTGAATGGATGGATGGTTGGATGGGTGGGTGGATGGGTGGATGGATTGATGGATGGGTGGGTGCATTGGTGGGTGGGTGGATGGATGGATGGGTGGGTGGATGGATGGCCTAGTGGGTAAGTGATGGACAGGTGGACAAACATGGATAGATAGAGGGATGGACTTGCTTTGGCTCCCAGTAGACTCTCCTTCACAGGTGTCTCACTGCAGGTCACACAGACTGCAGCCCCTCCTGAAGCTGGCTCCCCAGGCAGTCAATTTCTCATCCCAGAAACCAAACCCACAGAGTGGGTCCTCAACTCCACCAAACACTAGGCATCAGCCTTAACAAACTCACTAGAGCACAAACACCATTTCCCTCGCCAAGTTCTGCAGTCTGGACACAAAAGAGAAAACCCACTGGAGCCACACGGTGGGTGGACTTAGACTAGAATCACTGAACCTCCTTTCTCTACAAGGTCGGTGGTTACTTTCTAGCCAGGCTATCACAGTGGCAAATTCACCGTGACAAGCTGACACTGTGCTGCAGTTCTTGGGTGCAGCTGGGGAAGGGCACTACCACTCCTAAATCAAGGGCTCTTTCTGCCCACGACCTGAGCTATGGCCCCTGCCACAGGAGCTGGGCTGCGAGTCACAGGATTCCGGTGCTAAATCTGATCCTTATTCCTCCACTGATGGACTGGGGCAGTCAAGGCAGAACAAACAGAAAGGGTGACCTGGTGGCTTTGTGTGAAAGCATCAGAAATGCTGGTTGAGGTCAGGAGGGGGCCATTGTGGGTGGGCAGCTCAGAGGTGATGGAGGAGAGGTGCGCAGGGGAGCCAGGCAGAGGGCAAGCGCGGCTGTCATGCAGGCTGAACGTCTAACAACAGCAACTGAATGAATAAATGATCGTTGGCCTAACCAAGGGCCAGGCACTCACTCAAACTAGATCAGGCCCAGAGTGCGGCTTCAGACGACCTCAGCGGACAAAGCGGGTTCTAAACCAATCTGTGCTTTGATCCCATTTTTGTTCAAAAGCCCTGTGTGGGAGCCATACTTACCCGTGGACCGTGGAGGGTCTGGGCCATCTAAATACCCACTTCACTTTTTCTTTTTCTAAATTTTCTGCAACATAATCTAATTTTCTTAAAGAAAGTCCAGCAGATCTGAGGTTCATTCATAAAAAGAAACCTTGCCAGGCAGGGAATCTAACACACTCAACCAGCCTGTGTGTTGCACTCGCAGGAGCTGCCGCGATCAAGCTGTGAGCAGCACTCACATGGACCTCTGGAGCCAGGTGGGTTTCTTCCCATTACAGGTCCTACCCACCCAGCTTCCTTCCTATCGCCTTCCGCTTCTTATTCCTGAGGCCATGCAAATTAAGACAAATCTTTTCTCCATTTCAGCCTCTCCTCCCACGATGAGAAGCTGCAGCCTCTCCAACAGGTCTCCTGTCTTTGCATGTGCCATTACCCCTGCCAGGGATGCTCCTGCCTTGCACAGTTTGCCTAGAAAACTCCTCTTCATGCTTCAAAACCCAGCTCAGAAAAAAAAATTTAAAAAGATATCTTTATGAAGCCTTTCCAGGCTGTCCGAGAGAATCAACTCTTAGGACCTCTGTTTTTACTTTCTGCCAGAGTTTACCTCAGACACACCTGAGCCTGCTGAGAGACACTCTTAGCACAGTTTCCTTCCCCCTTTTAGGAAACATAGTAGGGATTGTTTTCTCCCAGAAGGTGTGAGCGAGTGAAGAGTGGAGAGACACATGGCCAGAATCTCTAGTTGAAGCAGTCTTTTAAAAAAATAAAATAAAATAGAGAAAAAGGACAGTGAATGAGAGAGAGAGAATCAATTTTTATTGAGTTTTTTCACATGACTTTCTTTGCTCCAACACTTAGTTGTGTATGTGGTGCTGGAGTTTGAATCCATGTACTTGCACATGCTGGGCAAGCGCTGTAACCGCCTAGCCACCTCTCCAGCCCCAAGGCAGTCTTTTTTCAATTAATCACAAGCCCACTGCGACATTTTGAGCTGGACTTTGAAGCACCAACAGGAGTTTTCTGGGAAAGCTGTAGAAGACAGGGGCATCCTGGCAGGGGTAATAGCACCTTTTTGGAGAGGCTTCCTCTTCTCGTAGTGGGAGGAGCAGCTGAAATGGAGAAGAGGGTTTGTGTCTTAACATGCATGGCCTCTAGGGCAAGACAGAGGAGGTGGGAGGACGGAAGCTGGCATCTGTAAGACTAAGAAGAAGCTAATGGAGTTCCAGTTTCTCTGAGAGCAGCAAAGAAACCCCTCATTCCTGGGGAAACCTCCCTTCAGGTGGGTGCTTCAAGTCCCGCTAGACACCCCGGGGCGTTTGGAGATAGGGGAGTTGTCCTCCTCCTGGAAGGGCTCATTTCCTGCTCTGTGAAGCCCTAATCTTTGACCTTAATCCATCACAGCCCAATCCCATGGTGACAACCACAGCCCTCACCTCCCATTGGAGCTAAGTCGTGCCTGCCCGTCTGCCCTGCCCACCAGTTGAACTCTAGTGGGACCAGAAAGGCAAGATGCCTACACCTCCTGATGTCACAGTGGAATGAAGCAAAGGAGGTGCACACAGGAAGGGGACACCAAACTGGAGGCTGCAGGGTCCCCGGGAAACGTGGAATGGGAATCTATGCTGAGAGCCCTGAGCCACCCCAATCTCTGCCATCTGCCCAATCAGAGGGTGGCAGCTTTCAGGAAAAGTCCAGCTTTCTCTGCAGGGCTGAGTGCTCCCCTCCAGTCCTTCTGGGTGAAGGAGGGGCAGCTGAGCCTGCTCCACCCCTTAATTACACAGAGCAGCTGACGATCCAGGACTAGTTGCTCTGCATTCGGGTCAGGCGCCAAAGCCACCCAGTGAACCGTGTGCTCTCTCTGGCCGTGTTTTAGTTCCCTCAGTGGAGAGTTGTAGCATTTTGTGGATCATCGAGGGGGAAGATAAATGCCCCCAAGCCCATCAGCAAACATTAATAGCCACTAGAATTTTCAAACCCAGCACATTTAATTTGGAATGTAAATGACAACTGCCTTGTTCGGTTAAAAAACAAAGACCCAAATCATGCATCACCCTGCTCAGCACCATTGAATGGTGCCATTTGTGAAGTGCTCTCCACGTGCATGTAATTAATCCAATTTAGCTCCATGAAAAAGAAATCACTTCTCTAATGACGCCGTAGCAGATTAACCAAGCCAGTCCTTATCCCACGTCCTCTGGTGCACAGCCACGCTGCACCATCTCTGGTGACCCTCCGGAAGTCCTTGCAAAAGCACAGAAGAGAAAATAAAATGGGCCACACCCCAGGTGTAGCTCCCACATTCGAGTCCGTGTGTGGTCGTTGCACTTTGTGGTGTGAATCCGGGTCTAGCTTAGACACCTGGTGCAGGCTGTTAGGAAAATCAAGGCAAAGAGGAGTGTTTCACTCACTACTTATGGAAAAGATTCGCATTTACACGACACTCTTACTGTTGCTCATGATCCCATTCAGCAATCAGGACACACAATCGAAACAACAGCCTTTCTTCTCTTCTCCCAGCCTAGAGGTTTCCATGCATATCCCTTGGCACCATCCTGCCTGACCTGGAAGGAAGTGCAGCCCCACTGGTTCCGTGAGACCAGAGCTGGGTTCTACTCTTCCTTGTGCTTGTGCGAGGAGGGGATAGAGAGACTCTTCTGCTAGGATTTCAATTTCAATTTCCCTGGTTTTGCTTGGGGAGGGCTTTCTGAAGTTTTGCAATGGCTGCTGGGATCAGCACCTTGCTGTAGCTGGGGGTCCTGGGTGACTCGGGGATTTCATTTCTATCTCGTTGCAAGAAAGGAGCAAGGTACGAAGGCATGAGCAGGCGTGCCCCTGCGTGAAATCACCCCCAGCAGCTCTGCAAAGCTTGCAACACACACTAGCAAGTTGTCTGGCAAGGATTTTCAGCAGCCTGGCCTTCAGGTCTCATCTGCACATCTCCTCAGTCCTTGCATCTGCAGGACAGCACGGAGAAGGGGAGGCGGCTGAGACTCAGTAAGAGGGGAGGAAGCAAGGGCTCAGCATCCACAAACCTACCCGATGGTCGCTCCCCTCTCCCACACCAGGACTGTGGCAGTCAGAGCCAGGATTGAATCTGACCCCTCTTGTCACCCTGCTATCTGCCTCTAGTGCCAGCACTCACATTGGACAGAAACAGGTGGCCTACCTGTGGCTCTCAAGTGCTGTCCTTGCCCCACCCCAGGTGTGTCCCCTCTTCCCAGACCATGCCATCAGCCTTCCCCATCACTGGCTTCTGTGACATTTGTGGCACCAATGGCTTTGACCAATATGGCACCTCCTGTGGACGTCTTCCATTCATTCAACACGACTGTTCCTGACACCATGGTGGACAGAGGGAGGAGCTGGGCAGAGACCAGAGGTGGAAAATGCATGACCTTAGGGGAGGCTGCATGTTGCTGGGTTCACCTGGGGTGCAGACAGCCCAGGAAGCAGAATGCAGTGGCTTACGTCCAGGCTCTACAAGTCTGAAGCCGCCCACCACCCCAGGGGTACTAGGGATTGGACACAGGGGTGCTCTACCACTGAGCTACATCCCCAACCCTTTTTGTTTTGAGACAGGGTCTTGCTAAGTTTCTGAGGCTGGCCTCAAACTTGCCATCCTCCTGCCTTAGCCTTCTGAGTGGCTACAATTGTCTGACACCTCTTTAGCTGCAGCCAGAGTGGGAGGACCTGAGATGATCAAGAGATGGGCCTCGCACTCTGTGCATGCTTGGTCAATGCCTGCTCTCACCCCATCACGATCATGGTCATCTTAATTATCATTTCAGGGGGAGGCCAGAGTGTGCCTGTGTGATTTGCATGTAAGAAGTCTGGATATATCCTTGAAGGCACAGAGGGTTCTTTAAAGGAGCTGAGCCAGGACAGGAGACGCATGACTATGTTGGAAACTCAGAGGGATCGCTCTGGTGGCTACTTGCAGAGAGGGCTGGAAATGGACCAGACAGAGACGGGGACATATGGGTATTGCTGCAGTCATTTCAGCAAGACTGTGGGGGTTGCAGCCAAGGCAGTGGTGCTGGGCACAGACAGACCAGGAGGGGACGATGCGAGAGGCTGGAGGGAATGGGATCAAGACCACCCTGCATTTGAGCCCCAACTCTGCCAGTCCAGTTCATGTGACCCGGAGCAATTAATCCAACCTCTGATGCCTTAGTTTCCCCTGTACAGTGGGGATAGTAAGGAACGTCACCAACCTCTCAGGGCTATTGTCACAGTTCAGTTCATTATTGTACGTAATGTGCAGACACAGAGCAAGCATTCAATGGTTGTTGCTTATTGTTATAGGAAGCCTCAGGGCTCCATGACCCACTAGACAGAACCAAGGGGGTAGTCTAAGAAAATGGAAAGGGCTGGGTGACACAGGAAGAGCAGGTTTCCATGCTCCTAACAACCAGCCACACCCACACACCCCCCCACGCACACACACGTCACACACGTGACCAAATTGGGAAATGATTTTGTTTGGGAATAAGAAATTGGTCTCGGTGCTTTGGGCTGATATTTGTTTTATGAAGATGGTTAAATGAGAAAACCAAGTGCCTTTAGATTTTCTTGCAAGCATGAAAACTCAGGAATTGTGCTGTGTTTACAGTGCCCGGGAAGGAAGGCGAGTCAAGTACCCGTTCCTTTATCCAACGTCCAGAGCTGTCGATCCTCATGACCTTGAAGCAGAGTTTCAAAAACTTTCAGCAATTCTTGAGATGAAAGTAGCATTGAAGAACCAGCCCTAATATCAAAATTATGACATGGGAGGTGTTGCCATGACAACACGAGTCCATTATTTTCAAATCCCATCGCAAAGATCTAGCCAGCAACGGAACTGAAGAAGGCAGAGCACTTCCTGCTTTTAGTTGTGGGAGGAAACAGCACCATCCTACAATGTTTTCTTTACATTTTCCTTGGAAATTAGACAAGGCCAAAGCAAAACTTTCCTGTGGGTTTCTATAACGAAGAGGACAATGGATCGCACCTGTACGCCTTGCCCATACATTCCCTCTAAGCATCCTTCATCTAGCCATGCTGTAGGAATTGGTTCATGAATCCCCAGGCTGAGGGAGGGAAACAGAAATTATGTGTTCTAAGAATCCTGCCTATACTGCTAATCATTTTTTTGTGTATAATTATATGAACATAAGATTCCTTGAAGTCCAACTTTTCCAGACACACATTGCATTTGGACACACCCCTTGATGTGCTTCCAACCCCAACCATATGATATAAATGCTTGTTAATTACAACTGGACTAGAAGTAAACAGAGTTGTGTCTCCAAATATTAGTGCTATGGTTTGAGCACACCAGCTGGCACGGAGAGGCCCTACCATGGCATGTCAACCAACCTCTGTTGCATCGTGGAAGAAGGAAGGTGTTACGTCTATTTTCAAGTCAAGAGAAATGGTGCTCGTGAAATACAAAAGAGATTTGTTCGCAGACATGAAGAAATTCAGGACCTGAAAATAAATATTCATTAAATACCCACAGCACGGCCATTGCTAGCTCAGGAGACATGGTTGCTGGGTTAAAGGAGATTGTAAATTCAATTTTCTATCATACATAAAACAGGCAGTTCCCCCTTAAATTTGTAAAACTTGCAAAGTCATTGTATTTTAGCACCCTGTCCTTAAATGCTGAGTAACTGGTGGAACCATCATTCTTACAACTCCTTACCCTAGTAATAAATATCCAACTGCCCAAGGTGGAGAGAAGCAGTTATAAGTGAAGGAAAACTGATAGACCAGAGCATGTGTGTGTTCTATATTTTTATTCTTCCTTTCATAATACGAGGCAAATCTTTGGAAATCGTGGATAAGAGTGTGCTCTTATGGAGGACATTTTGACTCTGGAAGACAAAAGTCTAACATGAATGGAAAAAGTCAAAAGAGGTCTCCCTAAGTCAATAACACAAATGATAAATCTGAATTGGTCTGAATTTTTTAAAAAATTCAAACGACAAAGGAGGTCGGTCATGTTTCAGTGGGACTCAGGTAAACCTCCCTGGCTCCTCTCAACATCCACCAATACAGAGGCCCATGGCGAATGGATCGCAGACGGACTGAGCTCCAGGATCCACCCGGATCCTATCTCAGGGTCTGACATGAACGACTCTGCCACACTCGATCAGGAAACATCAGAGTGGATCTTCTGCAGAAATCTACCCACTTCATCGACCCTCCATCAGCCCCTCTTCCCCCAGAATGGAGAAACAAGCTGTTCAGAGCATGGACAGCATCATCCCAGGTGGCTTCTCAAGCTCCAGCATCTACCATAAATAACAGTGCCCAAAAGCTTGCAGAAAGAGGCCAGTATGTGCTCAAAAGCTGTGCAGAACATATGGAGAGAGAGGGAAGCAGCCCCGACCGGATTAGCACACTGGG
This sequence comes from Aplodontia rufa, assembly GCA_004027875.1. NCBI lineage: Eukaryota > Metazoa > Chordata > Mammalia > Rodentia > Aplodontiidae > Aplodontia > Aplodontia rufa. Next base: position 8,529 of record PVKS010028976.1, read on the forward strand.
CTTGGCAGCATGGGCGCCCCTCCAGCCGGCAGCAGATTCTAGGAACATGATCTCGCTTGAAGGAACCCGTTCTCCCACCAGCTCTACAAAGAAGAAAGAGCAGTGACGTTAGCTCATCTGGGGCCAAACAAGCCTTTGGCATGGGCAGCTGTTTTCCAAAGCTAACCCCCGTGGGAACCTCACGTCCAGGAGACAGCCCTGCAAACTTGTAGGTGGAGCTGCCTCCAGCCTGAGAGACGGGTAGTTCTGTGTTACAGGGGCAAAAACTTGATTGAAGGAAAGGAGAATTCTGAACACAAGCCACAGTCTTAGCAGCCACCCCTTGTCACACTAATATTTTGGCTACACTTTTCTGCTTGAAAAATCCAAACAGTTCTAAGTTAACTATCTGACAAGACAGCTCACTGTAGACCTGTGGAAAGCAATTATTTTGACATTGATTACTTTCTGCATAGGAGCAGGGTATTGTAATTGAAGTTTGCTGGAAGCTATTGCTACCTTCTCTGATGCGCTCCCAATTTGGCTGGAGTTAATTAACAGGTGTTGGGGGGAGGGAAGGGTGAAGCGGCTTGCCACTTAACATACAAACTAATTGACATGAAATAAATTAATATGTTTAATTTAAATGTTATTAATTTACCAAACACAGAGAAAACAGGCGTGGGGTTTCAGGAGCTGTGGCATTAGCATCCTCTACAGGGATGTCACCCGGTTACCGTGGCAACTGCCTCATTAGGCTTCCAGGGGAAGTCAGCGTCGTAGCATGGGCTGAGGAGTGGTGGGCAGAGGATTCCAGACATCAAACAGGAAATCAGAAATATCAACTAGAACCAGGCAGTGCTTTGAGGATGGGATTCAGAGGAAGCTGTTTATCTGCAGGTGACCCGGGCTCCAGCCTGCAGCTCACAAAAAGGGCAGGGTTTGAATTCCAGCACACTGTTCTTTGGATAAGGTGTTTACCCTAGGAGACGCAGGCTTGGGGACAGGATGTCAAGATGCCACTCATCGCCAGCTGCCTGCCCTGGCCTTAGCCCTCCATTCTTTGTACACTCTGTGCTGTTCCCCCTTGCTGGAGCTCAAGTACCTGATCTCACATCTGCCTCCCCGCCAGGCCTATTCCAGGTCTCAGTTTGGACAGCACTTCCCCTGCCTGACTGTCCCTCCATGAACCCCATAACACCTGGTGAATTCTATCTGAGAGGCTGCCCCTCTGCAGTAGCACTGCGAATTGCCTGGGCTGCTGCCCTGAGAGCAGAGCTGTGCTTCTCACTCTCCACCTAGGCTTCTTGCCCCAGCAGCCTGGGATTCTCCAGGAAGCTTGTTAGAGGTGCAGGGTCTCAGGTCGGCCCCCGACCCGTTGAATCTGAATCAGCGGCTCCTCAAGATCCACAGGAGCTTCACATGCCCGTTAAGGATCATGACGCCAGCCTGCACCACTGAGCCCAGCAGTGTTAACCAGGCCTTCTCCTTGGACCTTAGTGTTGCCCCTACCACAGATGACGGAGAGGAACCCAGAGAGACAAGCGGCTGGGCAGCCCCGATCACTGCAGTGGGACAAGCTGGCCGTCTAGGCCCTGTGCAGAGCTGGGGCTCCCGCTCTTTAAGACTTAAAGCCTCCCTCTGACGCTCTACGGCCTCAACTCCATTGATTAACCACGCTGGACCTCAATTTTATCACCTCTAAAACAGGAACAACAGCTCATTCATTCAATCGCTGTTTACCTAAGAGCTAGGATGTGCATTAAGCCCTCCAGTGTCATCCCCCAAATGGAACAAATTTAAAAAAGCATCTGCTCTCTGGTTGTGAGGATTAAATGAAATGTTGTGCACAAAGAACTTAGCCTGGGGGGCTGGAGCGGTGGCTTGGTGGTTACAGTGCTTGCCCGGCATGCGCAAGTACACGGGTTCAAACCCCAGCACCCATGTACAAAACTAAGTATCAGAGCAATGAAAGTCATGAGAAAAACCTCAATAAAAATTGATTCTCTCTCTCTCTCTCACTGTCCTTCTCTCTTAAAAAAAAAAAAAAAAAAAGAGCTTAGCCTGGCACGGAGAAGGCTTCCTAATGTCATTCTCCGTTTCTGAAGCTCCCCCACAATCCTTATCCTTCATATGACATGCTTGCTTGCTTTTCCAAATCAAGTTTGACGGTCGTAATTGTGCAGCCTGGACTCAGCACAGGAATGAGACCACTCATCCCATAGCACACCCAGCTGAAGAGTCCAGATAGAAGGTGAGCTTAACATGTTTTAGAAAGCCACGCAATCGTAACGCAGGTGGTTTGCTGGAAAGGTAAGTTGGAGCCATATTTTGGAAGAATCTGGAACCATCCAATATGGCAGCCATTCGCTACGTGGGCTATTAAATTAAATTTAAAAATTCAATTCCTGAGTCACACGTGGCACATTTCAAGTGTCCAATGACTACATGTGGTGAGGGCTACTGAGGCAAACTGCAAAAAGAGAGCCTCCCCATCACTGCAGAAAGTTGTAAGGATAGTGCTGGTGTACCCCGCTGTTTCTCCAACTTCAGCGTGCACGTGAAAAATCCTGAGATCTTGTTACTAGGCAGATGCTGATTTAGTAAGTGTGCCATGGGGCCCAGAATTCTGCATTTCTATTCACAGGTGATGCTGAGGCCCTGGGTCTACAGACCCAAGTTTAAGCATTGAGAACCTAGAGTGAGAATGAAGACAGAAAGAGAAGGAATTTCCAAATATTATTTAGCCAGGCCTGAAGAGAGCTCCCAACACACACTGTGGCACTTGACTAATGAGAAATGAGAGTCCCCAGAGGAGCCGTAAGAATCCTGCGATGACTGCCAAATGAAGTGGGTGACACTCACATTCTTGACCACCTTGGTCTCTCCAAATTCACATGCAGGAAATGTGACCAGATCTGGTCTTGCATGTCTGGAAGGGACCAAGACAAAATGCAGTGAACGTATAGGGATGTTTCTGCAAATGATGTCACCCTAAAAGGTGGGAGATGTGCTATCATCTGACCTTATTTTCCTTCCTTATGCTACCAAACTCCTAATGTCATTTGGGGTATTTACTTGGGCTGTTCCTTCCCTTCTTGGAGCCCTGCTTTCCACCCTAGGTATGTATTAAAAATCAGCATGGAAAATAATTATTATTATTTATAAAAATAGAGAGGCAGTGAGAGAGAGAAAGAGAAAGTGAGAATCAATTTTATTTAGTTTTCATGTGTCTTTTGTTGCTCCAACAATTCATTGTATATGTGGTGCTAGGGTTCAAACCTGCATCCTTGTACATGCCAGGTAAGTGCCGTAACCACTGAGCCACTGCTCCAGCCCCCAAGGAAATTATTTTTAAAAATCCACGCCAGCTGTTGGTTTAATAAGTCGTGGGCAGACCCCAGGCATCTGTGCGCTGTAAGCAGCCCGTCGTTGACCCTAGACTGCAGCCAGCAATGAGGCCCTCTGCTCTAACTTGCCAGCTTCCTCACACAAATGTCCAAGGGTATACCCTTCCTGGGATCTCTCCCACTCCTTTACTGCCAGGTGCTGCCAGCCTAGATTTGAACTTGCTTTGAGCTCCATACCTGCTCCAGATAATATCCCAAATGACATTAGCCCTCCAGGGCTGACCTTTAGTGCAGTGTACCCTGACCACTGGTAAAATACCCTGTCCTTGCCCATTGCCAGTTGACCATGGCCAAGGGCTGAACGTAGCCCTTCAGTGTTCTAAACTAATTAAACAGATATGGCACCAGGGATTGAACCCAGGGTGCTTAAGCATTGATCTGCATTCCAGCCCTTTTTACTTTTTTTATTTTGAGACAAAGTCTTGCTAGGTTGCTTATGGCCTTGCTAAGTTGTGAAGGCTGGCTTTGAACTTGAGATCCTCCTGCCTCAGCCTCCCAAGCTTCTGGGATTGCAGGCATGCTCCACCGTGTCTGGCCAGATGTGATATTCTTTGAAAGAAATAAGTCATTAGTAGCCTAACGACTGCCAATTAATTTGCTAAATTTTTTTATTTTTAGTCCTGTGCATGTATACAAGTGATCTTTCAAATAATTTTAATGTTTTGGAAGATTTTCATATGAGCAACATCTCCCATGTTGCAACTGGTTTTCACGGCCATCCCCTTAGTGGCCACGGAAACTTTCCTGGAGACCATTAATCATAATTTACTTCCATGTTGCTGGGCATCTGGGCTGCCTCCATTTTGTCACTGTTGATGAACAAGACTGCTTTGAGTATCTCTGTGCCTTGAGCTCCTTCTGGGTCATGGGCCTGAAGGCTCCATCTTGTCAGCAATGGTTACATTTCCAGCTTTACCTATGACATGCTTTCTTTTTAACACCTGCTTTCAATAAATTAGGCCCAAGCAGAATTTCCTTCCATGAGGTACTCTTGGCATTTGGGTGGAACAAGACTTCACTGTGTGGGGCTTCCCCAAACTCTGAAGGAAGTTTGGAATTCCTGCCTCTTCCATCAGCTGTCAAAAATGTCCCTCTGTCATTGTGACAACCCAGAGGCCCCGGGGCTCTGAATGCTGGGCCTCCACATTGCCCATCGGATGTCTCAGGCTTGGGCTGGACTTCCTCAGAGGAAGCTCTCAGGACAGGAGAGGTCTTGAGAGTGGGCCCAGCGTGCAGAATCAATTCTGCCTCACCCACTTCTCCCCCGGGATCTTCTGGGATCTGCTGGTTTGGCTTCCAGCCATTCAATTCCGCCCTCTGTTGCTTACTATTAAGACCCTTCCTTGTTCTTTCCTTGGTCTGCCTTCCACTGAGCTCTCTTCTTGCTTCCTCCTCTGAGCCCAGACAGGTAGGTGTCCTCATCCGTAGGGTAGAACAGTGATATTAAGAAAACCTCCTTGTAGGGACCCAGTGATTGCTACGTGGGAGGCTCGGGAGACCTCATGGCCCTAACGGGAGCTCATTAACCATTGATGATGATGCCATTGCTGTTCCCTTCTGGGGGACATTAAAAACAATATTGCCCATTACAGAGAAAGCACCCAAGTCCAGAGGAGTTAATGAATCTGCTAAAAAAAAAATCACCGAGACACTCGCTGGGGGGAACGAAGAGGATATAAGTCCAGGCTGATTATCTCCCCAACCGGAGTCTTTCCACAAAGCTCCCCCACCCTTTCAAGAAAATCTGGAAAACTATGCTACGTGCTGTTCTCAACTATTTAAGCCACATGGAAGAAGGAAAGCCGCACTCAGCAACAGCACAATGTGGAGATGGGAACCACAGCGCTTCGCTCGAACCATCAAGAAGCACCGCCGAAGGTCTTTGGTCTTCAGATGCACCTGTTGCGTTAGAAACGCCGCATCGGGGGACATTTGAGATCATGGGTTTGTTTTTTGCATCTGCTCCATGGAAATCAAAGGTGCATGCCTCTGTGGTCTTCTCAGTCCAGGTCAGCCTTCTTAGTAACAGAGACAGCTATCGTTCATTGCGTCCTTGCAATGCTCTTGTGACCGCAGCCTTCAGGCTAACATTTATACAAAGCTTGCAGTACATTTGCAAAGGTGAAGTTATCGGAAACGACTTTAAACCGCTCAGATGAGATACAAACACCATGACTGAATTTAATGAACTACAGAAAAAGAGAAGACAATTCTTGTCATGTACAAAGAACAAGCTAGAAAAACCGTGCATGGGGCTGGAGCGGTGGCTCGGCGGTTACGGCGCTTGCCCAGCATGCGCAAGTACACGGGTTCAAACCCCAGCACCCACATACACAGCTAAGTGTCGGAGTGAGCAACGAAAGCCATGTGAAAAACTCATTAAAGGTTAGTTCTGTCTCTCTCTCTCTCTCTCACTGTCCTTCTCTCTTAAAATAAAATAAATTTTTAAAAAGTTGATTCTTAAAAAAAAAAAGATCACAACCTTTAAAAAAAAAAAAAAAAAGAAAAGAATAACCATGCATACAACATGCCACCCCTCAAAGTCTAGGGTCCTGGTCTCCACTCAGTCCCCACCTCCACTCAACAAGGTACGGACTCAGTTGTCCTCTTCCTTTACCAGGTGCAGCCCAGCAATCTGGCAGGCAGAGATTCTATACATGACCCCAAGAAGCCTTTAAGAGGGAAAGCATGTTTATTCACATCCTGTTTCCTCCTAGAGTGCGTCGACCCCAGAGAAAACCATTTTCGGTTTGCATCTTACAATTGCAAGTACGTTCTGAATTTCTATTTGGAATGCAGCTGTTGGAATGAACTGACTTTTCCCTGGGAAACATGGACAGTCTCTTCCCTACCGTGCTTGAGAGGTGATAAGATGCTGGCCATCCGGACGCCTTCCTCGGGTTCTTCGACAAGATTATTGCATTGAAGATTTTCCTTCCAGAATTTTGAAATGATGTTCAGGCATTTGCTGATCTTGTGGCTTTGAGGCAATCAATGATTATCCAAGTGTGCTCAGTCTCAGATTACTGGGGACCTTGAGATAAAAATATGCAAAGACCCAGACACTTTCCTACTACCATGAGCCCAGCACCTGTGTTGGTCATGAGCTGTCTAGGGGGCTTTGGTGCATACCAGAGTCTAAGGACTGCTGCTTTAAGTCATTGGCCACCAAGTACCTCAAACTTTCATGAGCACAGAGCCACCTAGGAGAGGGGTTAAAATACAGATACTGACTGCAGTGGGATCAGATGCATTCCTAACACCACCGAGTGGTCCGAAGCTGCTAATCCACCACCTGAGAGGCAAAGCTCTCAACTGCGTGTGGCTTTGAGAATGTTCATGAACATTCTGGGTGATTGGAAGTGGTGGTCCCGGCATCCAGTGGGCAGAGGCCAGACCCCACAGTGCACAGGAGGCCCCATGCCCCACCCGACAAAGAATTTCCAACCCTGAACATCAACAGAGTCCAGGCTGGCCAGGTCCACTCTGGGACACTCAGGCACACATAGGAACAGCAACGGGAAATGCAGCTAGTTATAGAGAGGTAAAGTGGTGGAGTCACCACTCTGCCTGGTTAGAAGGAGCAATAAAACTGACATCCCTCCCCCAGAGCTCCAGCAGCAGGAGGATTCATGACCTACAGCCTGGACCCTCAGACACCGGAAGAAAAATGACAAACATGGGTGATCGTCAGAATTCTCACAAACAACCTGCTCGTTTCAGAATTCCAGATGACAGGACTAAAACTTTTACTTCCTATACAGATACTGCAACATCATATAGCCCCACAGAGGGGAAACCCACCACATAGCAGAATTCCAGCCGTCCTGCCATCTCATTTAATTAAAACTAAAATCTGGAGGAGGAGAGGTGCACCCGGGGGAACGGGCTTGCCCTCTATGCATCGTCCTAAGAGCAGAGCCGGGCCTTCCCTGGGCACGTCTAGCACAGCACATCCAGACTCTATCACTCAGCTACACAGCCCTACAGTCACCTTAACTCACAGAGTCTTAAGCAAGAACCTGCTGCAGGCCTGGGTTGCTCAAGGGCCATGTGGAGAAATGAGAATTTCTATTCGTCCTCTGGGAGCAGGGAGTAGGCTCTGCCCAGCTGGTCTTAGGGAGGTCCAGTGGAAGGCATTTAAGGAGTAACTAGAAGCCACTGCCCAGGCTGGTGAGCAGCCGACAGGCAAAGGTTGAGATACTCTATCTTTTTTTTTTTTTTTAAAGAGAGAGAGGGACAGCGAGAAAGAGAGAGATGGAGAGAAAATCAATTCTATTGAGTTTTTCACGTGGCCTTTGTTGCTCCAACACTTCATTGTGTTTGTGGTGCTGGGGTTCGAACTTGCATCCTCACGCATGCCAAGCAAGCGCTGTAACCACTGAGCCACTGCTCCAGCCCCAGGATGGGACACTCTTAACTACACCCTGTTAGAATAATCTGCAGGAAGAATCTCATGGTAGAGGGAAAGAGCTACACCTGAGAACTCTGGGCAATCCCTTCCATCAGGGGCAGGGCTTTGGGGCACCCTGTGACCACAGGGCAGAAACCACACTGCCTGCCCAGCAGTCCACTTGGAGAAGAGCTTGGAGACTTCTCAGCTCCATTCAATGGCTGTGACCTCCGCGCTTGCTGCTGGCAGGTAAAGTGCTGGTGGCTGTGGTGTCGTGGTGGAGGAAAGGGAACCCAGCCACAGTGCCTATGTAGAAGCTTGCAGGTAAGGTAGGCGGACAATGAATGACAGAGAGTGGCCCAAATGGGCCATCCTCAGCCTTCACCAGCTGTCCAAACACCTATCTCCAAGAACAATGGCGATTTACTCAGCTAGGGTCCAAACAGGTCTTGAGCAGAGCTTGCTCACTGCCGTATCCATGGGTGTTGGACTGTGTGTGTGTGTGTGTGTGTGTGTACACGTGTCTCCCCCACAGGCTGCAGGCACTGGATGGGAAGGGCTATTCCTCATACACCTTCAAGCCTACCCCAGCCCACACCTCAATGCAAATCACAATAAATCCTTAAAATGAGCTGAGTGCTATGGCGCACAACTGCAGTCTCAGTGACTCAGGAGGCTGAGGCAGGAGGATCGCAAATTTGAGGCCAGCCTGGGCAACATGGTGAGACCCTGCCCCCAAATAAAATTTTAAATGTTTGTTTTAAAGAGCTGAGGATGTTGCTCAGGGGTAGAGTGACTCTGAATTCAATCCCCAGTACCACAAAATAATAAATATTTAGATATGATAAATGTGCCAGAAAGAGCAGAAAGGACACTTGGGGCACGTGTGAAACGGTGCAGGCGCAGACCCCAAACTCAACTGCCCCATGGGGAGGCCTCTGCGTTCACTCAGCTGCAATCCATTCCTCCTCCCTCTGACAACACAGGCATTTTGTCTGGAGGATCACCCAGCTGTCAGTCAGTTTGGCCCTGCTGAGGCTGATCCTCCCTTTGAACTCAAAAGTGGGTTTGTGAACCAAGCCTGGCCAATCAGTGTGTTCCATTACCCTGGGCAGTAATTCCCCCAGCATGGACCCATAATCCAAGCCAGCTCGGCCAATCTTAAATGCGGTGTTGTTGGAAGCCCCCTTTCTGCTGGGATGCCATCTGAGAGGTTGCAATCAGGCCTGGGGTCTTCGCTGTGCAGAGCCTGCCTGAAGGTAAAGCTGGCATGGAGGGACACAGAGCTGAAGAGAAACCAAGTCCCAAAGACACTGTTGAGCCCCTGTACACAGCCATGCCTGAAACCTACTCTGTCTCTCCAAAGACATCTGTTCACATGAGCCAATAACTTTCCTCCTCCTGCTTAAAACAGTTTTGAGTCACGCTTGCAATGAATGCATCCAGGAGTAACCGTCTCCCAGCAAGAACTTGAAGGGGAGTCTCTGGAGGACCCCAAACCAATGCAAAGTCTAGTCATCCTTCTCCCAAAGACGGCTGCAGGCCATCAGTCACACGCCTGAGCTGCATCCAAACACACAACCGCAGCGCACGCTCACTCACTCATCTGCACCAAGCACTCACGCTCATTTAACGCTTTGGAAAGAACTGGTACCCTTACATGCCAGGCCACTGAGTGCGATTGGGCTGGGCACGCAAGCTCCCCTGGGCATGGGTGGCCTGCGGCAGAAACAGTGGTTCAGATGAGACCAGAACGGTCAAGCCCGACCTCGGTGCTTTCTTCTGCTAGCACACTTCACCCCTTGGTACGGTCTCAGAAACGTACCGCCTGATAGTATTAAAACAGCGGGTAGCCTGCAATCCGAAGGCATGGTTCCCGTTAAGCCAGCACTCCAGGACTTGGCAGTTATTAACAAAAATGTCTGGGGTAGATGGTATTTTTAAAGCAGCCAATATATATTTTAAAATCACATTAAATGAAACCAGTCATTTCTAACCAGCAAGTTTGCAAGCAAGAATTAAAAGTTGCTCTGGACCTGCTGTTGGTAAGTGCTGATTAATTCTAGATTTGAGAAAGAACTTTCCAAAGCACCACTGCTCCGTGCGTACGTATTGTGAGGACGATCGAATCATCGCTGCTGTGTCAGCTTCCCAGCGTCACCCTGAAGGGCTAAGAGCATAAAGTCCACATCTGGAGATTAATAAGTGATCGGGGCTGGCACACGTCGCACTCATGCCCCTGCCCCCAAACGTACGTCTTGTCGAGAGGCAAATGTCACCAGACCAGGATATCAACCCACTCGCTGTGTGCTGGGCCCTAACTATCACACCAAACTTCACAGCCCTGTCACGTTCTAAGTTCCTGTTTAATTCCAGATTCATTCACTAGAGGAAATCTACCCACGTACACCAAGGCAAACCCTTCTGTGCCCAGCTGATGGGAATGAGGTCCATGTTTGTTTTGGAGCATGAAGGATGTGTGTGTGTGTGTTGAGATCACAGAGGAGAAGAGTGAGACCTGCTGCTCCTAACTCCCCCACATGTGGAATTTTATGAGAATATGAGAATAATCTGGGTCACACTGTTCAGAAAGGGGCCCATCTGGTTCAATGAGTCTTGTCATTAACCCTTGGGGGAAAGACTTCAATCAGGCATTCAACTCTGTGATGAAATCAGCTCCTTCCCAACTCTCTATATATTTTCAACACATCTTGTTTTGCTGCTAAGAAAAAAAACAAAAAAAATCTTGCAAGTATGAATGTCAATATAAGCTTTAAGCAAGCTCATTTTGCTTTGTTTAGAGAATCGATATTGGTGTTTATTTTTGAGGAGTTTTTGCTCATCAGTCAAAATCATCTCACAGGTAAGAAGATACGGACGGTCTAGATGATGGGTGGAGGAGAAGGTGGACATGATTGTTAGGAAAATGAGCGTAAGTGCAGTGGTCAGCGCAGCAACAGTCCAGGGAGGAATGGACACGATCGGAGAGAAGCGGAGAGAGGACGAGGATGAGCCACCTGGCAGGCAGGAAGGTCTCCGATGGAAAGCTCTCGCTTGGGGGTGGGCCTCTTCCTCTGTAATCTCACATTTGCCTCTACTGAAACCCTCCTGTCTACACTGCACAGTTACCTGCATGAAATTAGCCACGGTTTCTTTTCTGAAATTGGCTGGCATGCCTGTTTGGACAAAAAGTGCTGGAAGATTAGGGACGATGGCCCACAGGATGAGTTCACTGTACAAGTGACCTGTTCCTCCAGGGAGCAGCCATCTCCTCTTAGTCTCTCCAGCCAAGTCCAATTCTAGCCAATGTCCAGGCCACAGGGCTTCTTACCATTGAATTATTTAATTGCATGTTCATGCCAGACTGAACTTGGCCCCAGACGGTGCCTGGGCAGTTGCTCATGTTGCAGACACAAGTGGCAATGGGGTGGGGGCGATGCTGGGCATTTCTCTTGTCTCTTCCAGAGGCCCTGGATGATAAGCAAGTGGAGCCACCAGCCAGCGAGCAAGAGGAAACAAGGAGGTTCTGGGGAACAGTCCCACTCTGCCAGCCGGGGCTCCTCCCCTGCTCTATTTATTTTACACATTTTAGTGAGCAACTACTGGGTAGCAAGCGTCTATCTGGGAGTCGGGTACAGCAGGAAAGAAAACAAAAACTCAGCCCCTTTGGAACTTCAGGGGAAAAGACAAAGCAAGGTCCAAAACAATTACACAACCACCAGCCACGCGCACTCACTCGACTTCCAGGTTCCTCAGTTTCCTCCACTGCCAAACGGGGACAACAACGGACGCCTAGGGCCACTTCCAGTGCTAATCCAGGTAACGCCTTTTGGCCAGAGCCCATGCACCGGTGCTCAGTAAACGTGGCCACTGCTACAATGCTGGTCCTGGCCCTGCCCAGCATTCAGGTGACCATAGCTGAGCAACAACATGGGCTTGTGTAGTCTTGGCGAAGGCGCTTAGCACCCTGCCTGAGCGTGACAGTCCTGGTGACGATGACCGATGCTTTGCTTAAGCTCGGCAAGGGGAAACGCAGCTTCCTCCAGCACAGGAAGAAACTCCTCACGGATGCTCAGCTCTTTCAAATAGGAGGGAAGAGAAGCAGGGATTAGGACACAGTGGAGGATTTTAGCCAAAAGGGCAAGTGCTGTGTTGACCCTCACGGCCTCCGCTGCCTGGCGAGGCACGAGGACGTAATGAAACATGCTGTGGTCAGTCAGGTTGGGCGGAAATCTTAGGTGACCCCTTACATGTGACCCTGGGCAGGTCACTCTCCCCGCTGAGCCTGGTATAGCAGGCTAAGCAAGTGCGCAGTGTCGTGGTGAAGAACAGATGCAGTATGTGCTCAGTTAATGTGGGCGGTCTCTCCACCCCTCCTAAGAAGCAGAAATGCTCAGTGTGGAAACTGCAAGCACCGCACAGTGGCTTTTGGAATCCAGGCTTGAGTCGGAAAGTGAATCTTCACACACACAGACATGAGGCTATTAAGTCCTGTGTGGATAAATAAGAAGAAAAACGGGGGTAAAGACTGAGTAGGTCCAAGGATCTGAGGGATGCCAGTTACAATGGAATTTGGGAGAGGAGGTAAAGAGAACCCCAGGCTTCTAGCTCAGAAGGGCCAAGCACCACTGAGAGAATGGAGGAGAAATCTGTTCTGCCTTCGCAAACACAGTACCTATTCCTGAGCATGGCAGGGGAAAAGAATGTTCCCCCTGCCTTCTGCCAGACAGGAATAGCCCAGAACGGCTGCCAACTCATCTCAGAGAGACTCTTTTTAAGCTATGAGGAAAGACAAGCTTAATCAAGATCAGCTCGGTCCACAGCTCTTCCCGAGCAGCAAAGGCCTTTTCAGGCATGCTAACTGCCCCCAAATTAACCCAGCAAATAAAAGCCCAAAAGCACACACAGAAAAGTTCTTCACACAATAAAAGCAGCACAAGGGCAAAGCCCAGCTTCTCGGATTTTCTCTGTGGATCTTCACAGACGCTGGGGTGTTTGAGAGTTTTATGAAACATGCAGGATGAGCAGCTCACAGTTCCAGGAGGCTAATGGGAAATAAAGGTCGTTAACTTAAGGACAGAGGTCAGGCGGGGAAAAGAGGCAAAAGGAACAATGAGATCTAGTGGGGGAATAGCATCTAAAATGAAATCACAAAAATGCGTCTCCTTTGAGCCTCTGCGATGCCCTGAACCTGTGTGGGGCATCCACAGCGGGCCCCGTACAACCTCATAGACATCCCCCAAGCACCCGCAATTTGGGAGTCAGGAGGTCTGTTACCCTCGTGGCTCTGATCTCCCAGGTACATTCTTCAGTTAGCTCTGTGCCTCAGTTTCCTTGCCTGTGAGATGGGTATGATATCGGGACTTTGTGAACCACAGAGTCCTGCACTTGTGGAAATGAGTGCGTCTCAGGGATGCACATGCCAGAGATTTTCTCACATTTTTCCCAGCACAGGAGCAGGCTCTATGCTCTGCGAGAGAAATGAACACCTCAACAGCACGGTGTAGGCTAAGTAGCTGCTGAGAAACAGGAGCTTAGCAACACAGCTGAGGACCACCATGTTCTAAAAGGGACATGGACACTCAGGTTGGCATGCCTGTGGCCCTTCTGGTTTGAGGCTTTAATACCTAGGGTCTCTGGAAAGCCCTTCCCAACAGTCAGGGCCCTTCTGAGGCACCCCTGTCTTCTTTTGCTTCCTTTGTGTGTCAGTCAGTTTTCTAGTACTGTAAGAAATGGCTGAGTTAATCAACTTATAAAGAGAAAAGGTTTATTTTGGCTCACATCGTGGTCCGTTGGCCCTGCTGCTTTTGGGTCAACAACAAGGCAGCAAAATATGGCAGAAGGACATGATAAAGCAAAGCAGGACCCCTTATGGTTATGACACAAGAGAGAAAAAGAAGAGACCAGGGTCCCACAGTCCCCTTCAAGGGCACACCCCCAATTACCTAAAGACCTCCCAGCAGGCCCCACCTCCCAACATCAGCAAGCTCAGGACCCAGCCTCTAACACATTGGCCTCTCTGGGACCTTCCAGATCCAAACGATAGCACGCTATAAACCACAAGAAGACGAAAGATAGAAAACATTCTGGGACTCCAAGATGAGATGCATTTTTCTCTATTGGTGCACACACAACAGTGGCCATGGGTAGAAAAATAAAATTATCATAATACATTTTCTCAGAGGTTGGTTTTTATAACTTCAAACCTGCTTTAAAAATGTGAATTTTGTCCAAATCAAGAAATAACTTCAGAAGTGTAAAAAAGGGAAACAGATTATAGTAAAATCAATATTAGCAAGAGTGAAATTGCAAGGCTTGAGGGAATAAAAACCTTTCCCGAGCCAAGAAAAAGAGATCTCATCATAAAATTATAATAAATTACTTTAGTTTTATCACTTGGTAAATTGCTTGAATATCAGCCTCACTGAGGCAGCATCTCCCTTCATCCAGAGAAGGCGTTCAGGCCTCAGCCCCAGGACTGATGAGCGTAGAGCAGCGTCACTGTGACAACGAGGTGTTATTAACTCACTCTTGGAAGCAGGGCTCCTCCTTCTCGCTCTCTCAGATCCCAAGACCTCGCTTCCCATCCAGCTGTCACAGCCTGGGCCTTCCCACAAGACTACGTGCAGCTCCTGAAACTGCGCCATACATTGCTTTCACAGGCTACGGAGTATTGTTCTTCTTTTCTATTTTTCTCTCAATTATTTAAAAACTTAAAAACCAATCTTAGCTTGCAAGTTAAAAGAAATAGGTAGTGAGCCAGGTTGAACCTGCAAGCCACAGTATGTGGACTCAATGTCTCCTGAGCCCCTGCCCAGACCCTCACAGAAGCATAAGAACCAGGCCCAGACGTCTTCTTCTTCACCAGGGCTCCGGGTCGGGGTGACATCTCCCTGGTCAATCATTCTTGAACGCTTAGCATGAAGGTATTCACCTGCCACTCAGGCCAGATGCCTCTGAGGCTTCACTGGCGGACTCTGGTCCTGGGGTTACTCAAAATTCCCAGGTCCAGTTGAGCAGACACTGTTACACCATGCCCCTGAGTCTTCCACCCCTGTAGATGCCACTGATCCGCTGTGCGTAGCCAACAGGAGGACATCAATGGCGGTGAGGCAGGGTGGAGTCATCACAAGAATCAATGGAAAAATTCCAAAAAGCAGATAAGAAATAGAGCTATCCCTTGGTGTCCACGGGGGAAGGACTCCTGGATCCCCTTCTCCTGTTAAAATCCTGGGATGGTCAAGTTCCTTATACAAGATGGAGCAATGTTTTCACACAACCGGTGCCCATTCTCTCCTCTATTTCAAATTATCCCTTGACTATATTTAGGTCAATTCCTGGCAAAAGGAAGAACCAATCATGCTGGCAGACAAGCCCCAGTGGCTTCTCACAATGCCCAATGATTGATGGAGTCACCAGCCAATCTCCGAAGGGCAAGGCCCCCAAACTTTCTCCACCCACCCCAGACTACAAAGTCACTGCCCAGCCCAGGGGGGTGCCACTTCCTGTGCTCACCCTCGCTATGGTGGTGCCAGTGAATCTGGCCCGAGAGCTGCCAATCCCAATAAAAAACATCCAGGCCTGAACATTTGGTGCCGATCACCTGTTTTTTCTTATTTTTTACAACTATAACAGCTACTACAGTGAAAATTCTATGTAGATGGTGGTCACATTGCTTTATTTAGGGAATAATGACCCCAAAATGTCTGCACACGTTCAGTTCATATGTAACTTCTTCAATAGTTTTGATCTGCGGCTGGTTGAACCCACAGAGGACAAACTGCAATCTTCAAGGAGCAGCCAGGGGCTGTTTAATGCAAAGACAGCAACTCCCATTCCTCCAGAGGCCTACGAGACCTCCTCTGAGTGCCACTGTGGGGTCAACGGTGTCACGCTTGAATCAGCCAGTGGCTGGACCAATGCCAGGCTGGAGAAAAGCCCTGAAAATGCCAGAGGGGACCTCTCTGTGATCTGAGCCTTGCAGGCCATCTGCTGCCAGCCAGGCCAGAGCCTTGGAGAGGGTTCGCTGGAATGAGCAGGCCACACTCAGCAGTGGCCCCAGCTCACAAGACCCTGAGTAGAAAGCTTCCATTTCAGCCAACATAACAGAGGGGTGAGCTCAATGCCCAGTGACTATGTGTCACAAAAATATGGTAGCCTGGCACCAAAGTTCCACGTCCCCTAGTCCTTTTCCCTCCAAAACCTTCATTTCCAGTGCCTTTCTCTGAGTTGGCACATGCATTCACGGTTGGGGGATCTGACACTACAATCACCACCCTCTGATAAGCAGGGGTGGGTCCCCAACAGCCAAGGTCCTGCTGCTTCCAAGCAACACAACAGAAGCCTTCCAGGACTGTATATTTGTTTCTTGTTTTCTTTGCACCTAAAGTTTTTCATTGGGAGTCTTCCTGGCTCTGTGCAGAGGAGCTCCCAACACTGACATCGCCCACAAGATCTAAACCCAGGTCCAAACTTGCTCCTGCTTGTTTGGAAAAAATAGAGTCTGCACATTTGAAAATACCATTCTCAGGGTTCTGTTTAGTTGGTTTCTTTTGAAGGTGGCATTGAGAGAAACTAGGGACAATTTGTAGAGGAGCAACCAGGATAATGAGGAATCTGAAAGCTGCATCCTTCGAGAAAAGCTGGAAGGAGCTGGGATGTGTAATTCTGGAAAAGGGAAAACTCAGAGAGAGGTGAGCAGAAGAATTGTCACTGTCTTCCATTATCTGAAGAGCTGTCACAGAGAAGGGAAATAAGGGAAGTGTCTAGGACCGACTGGGAGGCGCCTCCAGGCACGGATGCGCGTTCCTGCCAGACTCCAGCCCTCTTTGTGTAACACATGCTGAAACTTGCCTCGTCCTAATTGCAGAGGGGAAACAAAATGAAAGGGATGTACGAGAAACACAACACTCGTTTTGAAAAATAAGTGCCCAAGCAGGACTAGACTAGAAGGCAGGGGATTCCAGCAAATGTCATTAAGCAGATTTTTATATTTGGCATTTTGAAATAAGAATTAAATGTACCAGTATGATGGTGCACACCAGTAATCCCAGCGGCTTAGGAGGTTGAGGCAGGAGGATCACAAGTTCAAGACCAGCCTCAGCAACTTAGCAAGACCCCATCTCAACAACAACCATAAAAAGAATTAAATAAATGTATCTGTACAAAGAATCATCATGACTGCAGTAGCTGCAAGCTACATGTCAGCTCAGGTTAACTCGGATCCCGGGACGTGTGTGTACCTTGGATGAATGTTTCCAAAATGGGGAACAAGTCCTGGTAATTGAGAGTAAAACGAGACAGGGTCTTTTGTAGAGAGCTGGAAAGTGGTGGCTGGTGACTTGGAACATGGTCTTTGACTACCTTGGAGCAGCGGCTACGCCTGACCACGGGGACAAGGTGTGCATAGCCCAAGCCTTGAATGTCCTGGAGAGATGGCAGTACCCTGTGTATAAATCCTGCCCAAAAGTGCAGAATGGGGGTCTGGAGCGCTGACTCAGTTAC
>PVKS010028977.1:0-25820 GCA_004027875.1 Aplodontia rufa
GTTTATGCTCAAGGTTGCGTACTGGTGTTTTTCTGCCGGCTCTCTGCTCCAACCTCTTTACTCACCTGCCTCAGCAGTAACTTCAAGAAAACTTGAAGAGTAGCTTAAAGAGAACCTGTGACCTTGCCATGCCTGTCACTGCTCATTGCTAGCCACTACCTAACAGTGGGGCCTCCCTACTGTGCCAGCTACGGATGTAGGCATGTGCTTAGGTCACCTCCGTGGCCCTTTCCAGAGGGTAAACAGCTCCCTGTTAAAGGAGATGCCCTGGAAAGTCCAAGGCTTGTTGGAAGCTCAGGAACGGTGTCTCCTAGCACCTGCATTCTTATCAGTAACTCGAGGCCCAGGTAAGTCAGGTAGCCCCGAAAAGCTCACAGTGGCACAGAGTTGAACCTGCTGCTTTTTATTTAAATCCTCTTCTCTCCTCACTGAGAAGCAGCAGAAGTAATCTTGCTTCGCCCTGCTTGAGGCACAGGTGCTGTGGATCTCTCCCCCTGCCTCCCCGTCTCCTCTTGGGAGACTGAGCGTTTACTCTCTGGTTGTCTCCAAGGCCGTAGAGCTGCGTGTATTGTTATGAGAGTGTTGCTCCTTTTCACCCACGCTCCCGTCCTGCTCCTGACCTTGAAGCCCGGAGCTCAGCCTTACCCCCTTCTCTTTGCAGGTTCTCCTCCCTCATGGTCTATAAGTTGCCTGTTGAGGACGTGCGACCTTTGTCCCAGGCATTCTTCAAACTGGAGATAGGCAAGTGACTGTTAGAGATGATACTCTGAGAAATGGGAAAAGTCCACACCGGCAATAAAACCACACATAAACATAGAATTGTGGTATTTCATCAGAAATAAATCACCAAGATTTCTAATCCAGTGGTTCTCAACAAAGGGAGATTTGACAATGTCTGGGGATGTTTTCAGTTTTCGTGACTAGCGGTGATGTGATGGGGTGCAACTGGCATCTAGTGGGTTGAAGCCAGGGGTGATGCTTAGCACCCAACATCACGAAGGTCCCCAAGAGAAAGAATGACCTAACCAAACTGTCATCAGGGCTCCGGTCCGGAAACCTTGCCCTCGCTGAACAAGGCTCTGGAGAAAAGAGACCATTGGCACTTGGAGCTGGATCATCTCCAGATTTATACAAGAGGAAAATTATCCATTTGTGTTTGTCTTGTGGTATTTGTGGGTGCTGATAGGATTTCCTCTCTGCTCGGGAGCTCATCCATGACTCTTTCTGGGCCCTTGGCATACTGCATTGATCTAACCCAGGCTTATTATCCTGGTCATGTTAGCATCAGAAACCTGGCGAGCTGCACACCGCCCAGGCCTCTGCTTGCGCTTTTTGGCTTGCCTCCTGCCTTCCCAAGAGCCTCAGGCTTCCCAGCTCTCCAGAGAGAGCTCTTCTTGAGACCACGTGAGGATCACCCAGTCAGGTTTTCCCTTTCTCGTCCTGTTGGTTGTACGGTCTGTTTTCCATACTGATCATTTTGGCTTAGTGGTCTTGTTTGCCGCATTCAGGTGGGAAGGACTCCCACAGTGGGCTCTGAGCAACAGCCAGCATTCACAATGGGTGAGGAGCACACCTAGAAGCTTCCCTAGAAGCTCCTTCTTTAAGAACCTTCTAATGTGTTTGCTTTCAAAAATGTTCTCTCCTATCCCAAGTTCCTTCCCTTGCGCTTAATTTGTTGAAACTAAGGTTCTCCTGTAGGGGAAAGTACACTTTAAAAAAAAAATCACAGTTGTACTCTATTTTGTGAAGATGACCCAAAGTGTAAAATGTGAAATGTGGATTAACATGCTGGGCAAGTGCAGTAACCACTGAGCCACTGCTCCAGCCCTGGGAGACATTTCTTAATGTCAGCTTGTGGGTTAGAGAGAATGAGGGGACATTTTGAGGGGCACATAGTAGTTTTCTGGCACAAAGGGAACCATCTTTTAGCTAGCACACACATTCTGGAGCTTTTTATATTGCCTTTCATTCTTGAGGTGCCTCTGTCAAACACCTCTATGAGAACCAGAGAGTACTCCCTTCCTGTTATATGACTGTACCATGTGTACACTTTTGCACACTAACTCCAATATTTCTTACCTTATATTTTACATTTCAGGTCTATTTGCATGTGCTTTTGGTACCTGACTTGCTAAAATTCCCTGAATATCAGTATATGATCCCTAATGTATTTTCATCCTTCGGCAGTCAAACAGAGCTTCAACCTGGAGGACTACAGCCTCTCGCAGTCCACGCTGGAGCAGGTGGGTCAGCTTCAGTGACTTCATATCTATGAATTGAGGTGTCTAACATGTGCATCATCTTTGCACCTGGTTGGAGCAATAGGAGGCAGGGTGACAGCCCCCACCCCTTCTCTATTTATTTGTTTATTTATTTATTTATTTATTTTCTCCCTTTCAGGTTTTCCTGGAGCTCTCCAAGGAGCAGGAGCTGGAGGACTTGGATGATGAACTTGATCTCTCAGTGAAGTGGAAGCTCCTCCCGCAGGAAGAGCCTTAAAGCTGTAAATAATCTGCCTTCTCTTTCAGCAGAGGCTCATTTCAAGACAGCGCTCTGTAGCATTAGTACTCCCATCTCAGGAGAGCACAAAACACTTCTGAAACTCATCTCGGGACTTTTTCAGTGATGTTTCCTTCAGCAGAGCTCATGGGTGAAATCACTAAGAGCAATGATAGAGCCAGAGATGAGCTGGACCACGCAGCCACGGGACCAGCCACCCAGTCCCAGCCACCCAGTCCCATTCCACACAGTATTGGGTTTAAAAATGCATTTGTGATAGAATTGCTGACATTCTGAAGATGATATGGAGAGTGACTTCTCCTGGACTTCAGAACAGTGAATATTTTCTCATCTTTTTTATTAGGTAAAGTAGAAATTAAAACATAATATTGATTTTAGAGGAAGGGGGATCCATCGATTTCCCAACAGCATGGTATTTGCTTTCTGCAGTTCATTTTAACCTGCTCTTAATTCACTGATCTCTTTTTCTGACATTTTCAGATTTTAGATTTTAGAGTGTATGTTTTGCCTTTGGTGACTATAAAGGAAATGTGATGCTTATCAAGACAAATGCTTGCAATACAAATTTAAAGATCTACTTGAGCATTTTAAAATAGGTTTTACATACTAATTTGAAACATATTTCTGATATTGTATTTTTAACAATAAAAGAATGTACTCATGCAAAACACTAAAGCAACATAAGTCTTAATTTACTTACTGAATCCACATATGTTATAACCTCTCCAACTGGTGACCCTGCAGCACCTTAAAATCAGCAGAATAAACCTTTACAATCTTATTTAGGCTGTTTTTCATTGTTGTTACAACTATCATTGATGCTGCTAATTCAACATTTGGAAGCAGCTACATGAAAGACCTTTTCTTTGATTTCAGTGTTTCTTGTATGTTCCTGGTTTATGGAATTAGCACACTGCCTTCAGCCTGTGAGAATACTCTTATGAGATCCTGATCAAATGGCACCAGTCTTCATATTTTATAAAAGGAGATGTTGGGGCTGGAGCAGTGGCTCAGCAGTTACAGTGCTTGCCTGGCATGTGTGACGACGCAGGTTCCAACCCCAGCACCACGCACACAATGAAGAGTGGGAGCAACAGAAGCTACATGAAAAACTAAATAAAATTGTTTCTGTCTTTCTCTCACTGTCCCTCTGTGTTTATTAAAAACAAAAATGAGATGTTAATACAGGCTCTAGTAACTCATTTGACTTTTGTAAGTTATAAATGGGTTGATACAAGTCAATATGTCAAAAACTACAATTCAGTTTTTGTTTTTGTTTTTTTTTTAAACAGAGAGGGACAGCAAGAGAGAGAAAGAGAATCAGTTTTACTTAGTTTTTCACATGGCTTTCCTTGCTCTGACCTTTCGTTTTGTACATTGTGCTGGGATTCATACTGGTGTCCTCATGCTTGCCAGGCGAGCACTGTAACCGCTGAGCCACCGCTCCAGCCCTACGGTTCACTTTTAGTAGTACTAGACTAAGTGTCCCTTGCAATAATGCACCAAGTGCCCCAAACTGTGCAGTTATCACTGTATTGTAAGATTTGCCTGTAAACAAAGCATCAGTTTGTAAGACTTGGCTCAATCACGTCATAGCACTTGATTTGATTCAGGAAACACTTCAGTGAAGCATTTTCTTGATGAGAAAATGTTGATGTGGGAAAATGTGATTATGGGAAGTGGCCAAGAGATGCGCAGATCATTTTAGCAATCAGAGAGTACATTCTCAAGGTTGAAAAAGTGAAGACAAACTGTGCTAATAATCTGAGTGAAAATGTTTCAAGGAGAAGACTTTCATCTAGCAGCCCCATAACAGAATCTAAAACTGAACTCAAGCCATGTAGAATTTCAGAACTATGACAATTTGGGAAACATTGTGTGATAATGGCAGGATCCTCGTCATTTATAAGAAGACTAAGAACACACGTCATCTGCTGAACTCTACATGCATATTTATTATTTTATGTTTGCCTCATAATAACATTGCAAATACTTACTTATATTTATTTTGGCTGGGTGGGAGGCAGGATTTCTAAAATGGCCCACTAAAGATGCCCGCCTCAACCTAAGGTCCTTGCTCCATGGCGTCTGTTATGTTGCAGGACATACTTGACTTTAAGATAAGAAGATCTTAAAAAAAAAAAAATTGGATTACATCAATATTAAGATCTTTTGGCCTGATGCTTAAAAAAGAGTTAAAAATGACACATGCATGACTATGAAATACTGTATACCTTATGTAAAGTTCTTATCACAATTCCTGATTCATAACAAATATATTTTTATCATGTGTCACAAAAATAAAAGATAGGAAGATCATCTGGATGGGCACAGACAGATGGTCTGATCTAATCACCTGCCCTTCAATGTGGAGCGCTTTCTCTGGATGGTGAAATCACAGATCTGAAGCCGGATGAGACTTGATGCTCTGTGTTTGTCTTTGAAGACAGAGGGACAATAGGAAAAGGAATGTGGGTGTCCCTCAGTGCAGGGAGTAGAAAGGGGCCAAGCCAAAGGAGAAACACTGAACATCCACAAAGTGCTTTGTGGCATTGGCTACTGATTACAGCTCTAGGGGAGAATGGCATTGACCAACACAACAGTTCATGCCACGGAAAGGGTGGGAGAAAAAGCTGGAATAAGTGTTGCCCACAGGGTCACCAATGCAATTGCCAAAGACATTTGAACCGAGCCAAGCTGCCTGTCCCCAGTCCTCCTGGAGAAGAACCCTGCAAGGGTGACCATTCCTGCTGTCTTCTTACGTGTTTGCTGTATTGATACTGGCTAGCTGAGACTTCCTCCGTTCCTAGTCTGCCTACGCTACATCCTGCCAAAAATGTCTAGAAAGTAACTTGCCTGTTACTGCAGTTAATAAAATGATTTGTTTTAATTTTTTTGCATTATATCCATGGCAATTCCAAAACAAAAAAGAGTTAAAATCTTGGGTTAAAATTGTTATCTTGGGGGGCTAAACTGTAGCTCAGTGGTCACAGCACTTGCCTGGCATGTGCAAGGACATGGGTTTGAACCTCAGCACCACTTACATAACTAAGTGTTGGAGCACTGAAAGCCACATGAAAAACTACATAAATTGATACTCTCTTTCTCTCTCTCTCACTGTCCCTCTCAAAAAAAAAATTGCTGTCTTGGAATTGAATTCCTGTTGTAAGTTGAAGACTCTTCTCACTTAGATACCCAAAGTTTTTGTTTGTTTGTTTGTACTAGGATTGAACCCAGGGACGCTTTATCACCGAGCTACATCCCTAACCCTTTTGGTTTTTTATTTGGGGGCAGGGTCTTGTTAAGTTGTTGAGGATCTCTCTAACTTGCTAAGGCTAGCCTTGAACTTGCGATCCTCCTACTTTAGCTTCCCAAGTTGCTGGGATTACAGGAGTGTGCCACCACGCCTGAGTAGATAAATAGAGTTATGTTGAATGAATGTTTGAAGAGTTTGAAGTGGGCTGTAAGCATAATTAATTCTGATGGTTTAATAAATGAAATTCTTATAATGATAATAGGTAAATAATTTGAGTCAGGGTGGGTTTAATTATTCCTATATGAGATGTGGATTTCTTGACACTTGGCCAGTCTACAAAAACCATTCTTTTAGAACAAATCTGGTAAATTAACTGTATAAATGGTCAATAATCGATAAGAAATATGTGTAGACATTTCAATAACTTTTGTTTATAGTTCATGACTGAATATTTTCAAGAGAGCACAAGTCTTGGTAATGCATTGAACAGTCTGTCAAATATTTCTGTGAGTCAAAGTAAAAATTCAACAAACTGATAGTGTGTACCGAATCAGCAAAACCTCTACAAACTGTGTCAAGGTCTACCTAAAACCAACTGAAGTCCACCATTTAGGGGTAGCAATCCACCAATTTTAGAAGGCCCCTGGGGGTCATCTTGATAGAACAGGTTCTTGTTAGCAGGTAGAGAAATTCACTTCATGTGAATTTCTGCATAAGTCCTTATGCAGCTTGGAAGCCTCACCTGGGTTTGGGAGCCTGTTTAGCCAGCAATACGAACTCACCTCAGGATTCTGAGCAGGGAAGGCCCTCAGAGATCCTACATGGAGAATAGAGATATCTTCATTTTAGGTCATGATCAAGTTTTGTGCACTTATTTTTTGAATGTATGTTGATGGAAGCAAACTAATTTTTAGTATTTCTAGCTACATAAGATGAAATATAAGGTTCTAACTATGGGCTGGATAACGGTTTACAGTTCTCATCTTACTAATGGATGGACATTAAATTATAATTAGGCCAAGAGCAACGTCCCTTTTATGATTCACTTGGTTTGGATAATCACTCCTAACTGTGTAGTTTCATGCTCTTCTTGAACCACATTACCCAGTCCCTCATTTAAGACCCTCAGGGTTGAGCTCATTTTAACGTAGAACTCACTGATGAATTGTATCAAGTTCAGGAAGTGCTGAACTACAGATGGTCGAAGAAGCTGTCCTTAAAACTAGAAAGGAATGCACCAGTTAAAACACATGCAGTGGTGCATCTCTATGATCCCAGAGACTCAGGAGGCTGAGGCAGGAGGATTGCAAGTTCAAGACCAGCCTCAACAACTTAGGGAAGCCCTAAGTAACTTATTGAGAACCTGTCTCAAAATAAAAATTAAAAAATTCTGGAGATGGGGTTGGGGATTTAGCTCAGCGGCAGAGCGCTTGCCTAGCACGCACAAGGCCCTGAGTTCAGTCCTCAGCCCTGAAAAAAAAATTCTGGAGATGTTTCTCAGCGGTTAAGCACCCCTGGGTTCAATTCCTAGTACCAAAAAACAAACAAAAAATAAGTAAATGAAAATAACAAGAGAAACAGAAAATGTAAGAGCATATAAAATTTAGGTAAAAATGTTTCCATCAGATAGAGTTTTATATTTTGATAGATTGCATATTTTCCTTTGATGGCTCATCTTTAGCTGAGCTCGTGTGCTATTCTGCCACTTTGAGTGGCTGAGCCTGCTCGTTTGATTGTGTTCTTACTCTTTTCAAGCTCTGTCCTAGCAAATTCTTCATGTCATTCACTTAGAACTTAGAGTCTCAAATCCTGTGCACACTTTCACGAACCTTTCCACCCTAGCCAACCTCATCCTCTCCCCTTGCCTGTTTTAATCACTTAAACTCTACTTGTCTGCCACATTTCACCTTCCAACACAGCCATCCTAAACTCCTGAACCAGGACCCTGCAGTTCTCTTCTGTTCCATCTGGGAGGCTGAAAATCATGGATCATGCTTGCCGGATGCAGTAAAACTGCATGCACATGGAATTCACTTCCATCCCTTGACAGACTGAATTGGTATCTTTGGGAAACCAAGACATGTACCAAGAGCACACACTCCTGACACCTTTTAGATATTTGAGCACCTGCTTAGATAATCTCTTGTCCTTGTCTTTCATGCTGTCAACTCCAACCCCCGAAACACACACCAAAGAATTCTATAGCCCAACATGCCAACAGTGTGGAGGGTGAGAAACCCTGATAGAGGTCAATATTATGCAAAAGTTCATCAAACGACATGACCAAGTGACAGAAAAGGCCAAAAGCCATTTTAAAAAGGTTAATCAGAAAAGAGCTCTTTGGGGGAAAACGATGAAACCAAGGTGGTGGTGTGAATAGGAGAGAGGTGGGCAGGCCCTGAGGAGAGCACGCGGGGCGGTCCTAGTCGGAAACCAGGCTGAGTGTTCAGACAGGATGGAGGGCGTGGGAGGGCCTGCTCAGACAGGGCAGCAGGAGTGGTAAATTCCGAACTAAGTGCGGTAGAAAGCCATTCGAGGGTGTCAACAGGGAAACTTATGTTATCAGCTCAGATACACATTTAAGAAAAAAAATAACCCTTGCTTCTAGGTGGAGAATACACAGCACTGCATCAAGGGAGGGTGCAGGAGGATTCCCCAGGAGGCTACTGCAGTAATAATCATTGCGAGAGAGTGGCGGATCACAGGACAGTGAAGACGGTGGACGTGGAGGTCACAGGTGGATTGGAACACACTGCGGAACTCAAGGTAGTGAGACTTGCTAATGGATTGCCTGTGAGGTTCTGGAAGGAATGGGGGTGAAGGACACTCACAATTTCCTTAGCTTGTGCGCGTAAAGGGTGGAGGCGTTTCCTGAGACAGAGGGCAGACAGAAAGAAGAGGCGAGAGGCGAAGCAGGGAACTTATCAAGATTTAGATCTTAAATGTTCACAGCCTGATCAGATTATCTGAGAGCCTGTCCGTTGGAAGGTTCCGAGCTCCTGGGTAGAGAGGAAAGGCTTTTCTCTAAGCGCTTTACTTTTTACTGTTTATCTAAGGATATTTTGAAAGCTGCCACTTCCGTCTGGGGGCATAGAAAAGAAAAATTAAAAATATTAGATTCCTCTACCAAACAGCTCATTGTGATACTGCAGTAGGCAGCCCACCTGTTACAGAGGTGGTTCTCTGCTGCAGAAATTGGCTGCAAGTCTAGATAAAAATATTTCGTGTGGGGCCTGGAGCAGTGGCTGGACAGTTATGGTGCTTGCTTGGCATGTGCAAGGGAGCGAGTTCAAACCTCAGCACCACGTACACAACAGAGTGTTGGAGCAGCAAAGCTCACATGAAGAACTAAATCAAGTTGATTCTCTCTCTCTCACTGTCCCTCTCTCTTTACAAAAAAATTTTTTTGTGATACATTGATCACAAGACATTGATCACTATTCAGCAGATTAAGAAAACTGCATTTATGATCTCCCTCTGAAAACAGCTTGGGAACATTCAAAGTGGGCAAAACAGATCAAGCGTAACGAAGATGTCATCAAGACTAAAAAGACACATGAACCGTTTTCCTAGAAATAACGAGACCCCGGGATAAACTGAGTTTCTAGGTCTCTATCCCAAAAGTAAGTGTATATTTCTTTTTCTGTTTTGTTTCTATTATGTAATTATAAATAAGTTTTCACGTATTAAATATCGGTGGAGAAATGATTTTTAAAACAATGTTTCTACATTTTTGCTAATATAATGCAAAAGAAAAAAAGGGATTTGGTCAATACCTACTTTTTAAAAATTGTGACTACTGTACCATTGCCATGGTTTGGGTATGAAGTGTCCCTGAAAGACGCCTGAGTTGAAGACTTTGCCCCCAGTACAGCAATGTCCAGAGGTGACACTCTAGGGGAGTAATTGAATCATAAGTTCTCTGACCTTGTCAGTAGGTTAATCCACTGAAGGATTAGCAATTTCATGACATTATTGGGAGGGGGTGAAACTGTAGGAGGCAGAGCCTAGCTGAAGGAAGTCACTGGGGTGTGTCCTGGAAGATTTGTCACTGGGGTGTGTCTTAGAAGATTTATTGTCAGTGGGGTGTGTCCTGGAAGAGTTATTGTCACTGGGGTGTGTCCTGGAAGAGTTATTGTCCCTGGGGTATGTCTTGGAAAAGTTTATTGTCACTGGGGTGTGTCCTGGAAGATTTATTGTCACTGGGGTCTGCCCTGGAAGAGTTTACTTTCTCTCCAGTCTCCTCCTCCCCCGTGTCTTCCTGGCTGTGTTAAGATGAGCAGCTTTTCTCTTCCACACCCTTCTGCTGTGATGTTTCTTCCTGGAGCCAACTGATCAACAGACTAGAAGCCCTGGAAAATGAGCCATATTAGATTTTTCTCACTTTAAGTTGATTTTGTCGCAACAATAGGAAGCTGAGTAGCACAATCGTGTTGAGATTGCTTTAAGAAGTGAATGTGCCAACAAGCTGGAAATGTGCTCACGAATCGACCATGAAGAACTCAGATCAATCTTCAGGACTCATGTGATGTGTGAATTTGAAAGAAAATGCATTTTCAAATTGCAAGCGTAGATTTATAGACACACACAGATATGATTTTATTCCACAGAAATTTGCAGGCTTTTGGTATGCTTTTTTATAATTGTGAGACTTTTTACTGATAACACTTAGAGAAATACTTTTGGGGATTCTGCCTCTTATTTTCAGACTTATATTTTTAAAACACAAGATACTTTCCTGCACGTTTAACTCTTTGGATACAGTGCGCTGAATCAGATTGAGACATACGAACTTTTCATTACAGTAGCATTATCTAAATCCTTTGCCATTCAGAATAGGTTGAACAGTTTTCCATACTCATGGTGAAACAAAGCATTTTCTTCCGACATGAGCATTCGCATTGCAAGGGAAAATCAGAATCTTTAGTTAGAAGTAAACCATGAAATTCATAATAGTAAGAGCTATCTTACTTTTTATTCAGATATGAGCTAGAGAGCATGGATAAATGAGGAGAGGGGAATAGCATGAGTGCTAGCTTAGTGAGTGGGTTTATACTGCAAGACTGAATTACAGTGGAAAACCTGCAGGGCTGGGAGTTGCGCTCTGTTCTTTAGGGTACACGGAGCTGTGACTGATTACACAGTAGGGAAATCACCCCTTTGCTGGATCACTTGTTACACAATCCTTCTCTCTCTCTCTCTCTTTATTTTTTTGTACTGGGGATTGAACCCAGGGGCACTGTATCACTGAGCCTCATCCCCACTCCTTTATATTTTTTATTTTGAGACAGGGTCTCACTAATTTGCTTAGGGCCTTGCTAAGTTGCTGAGGCTGGCTTTGAACTTGCGATCCTCCTGCCTCAGCCTCCCTAGTCACTGGGATTACAGGCCTGTGCCCAGTCACCTGCTACACAACCTCTTCCAGAGTGTTCACGCTGCCAGGGGTAATACATGGTCCCCCGGAGAACCTGACCAAAGCTGTACTTCTTGGGCTGCCTTCCTCCCCCCCCAGTGTCATTTGTGGGCTTTCTGGCCTCTTTGCTCCATCTGCTTGGACCTAGACTTGCTCTCAGCCTCAGTGACAGCCCGTTTGGTTCTCCTCTGGCAACACCCTCTAAGCCTCCCAATGGGACTGGCCCCTGGATGCCTCACCGCAGCTTCCACTCTAGGAAACAGCGCCACCCTGTCTGTGACCCTGGCTGCAATGAGGGCTTCAGACAGGGACACATGCTCCTTATCTCCATGACAGTACTGCACAACTGTGTAGACCGTTCATGGATAACATGGCACTAAAAATAAGGTCAAGTCCAACAAAGATCTAAGAGCTGATTGGTATAAACCAGGATGGAGCCGCTGGCTGTGTGCCTAAGGTCCTGATGTATTCATGCAAGCTATGGCCCTCTAAAATATATCTATTTTCTTAGGCAACTAAAATCTTTTATGAACACTTAACAAAGAGCTTATTTTATGGACACAATATCCATAGACATTTTGGTAAATCATATTTTTATGGAAGGTGTTGATTAGAGCCATGAAAAAAGGTGTGACATATAACTGTGCACTGAAACTTTTCCTTCTGGGAGATATTTTGGGTTTCTGCAGCCATAAAATATATGTATAAATTCCCACACTGTGATGGTTGAGTTCATGTGTCAACGTGGCTGAGCTATGGTACCCAGGATTTGGTCAAACACCACCTGAGATTTTGCTATGAAGGTATCTTCTAGAGGAGATTAACCTTTAAACCAGTAGATTTACTAAAGCATATCACTTTGTATAACACAAGTGAGTTTCATCCAATCCCTTGGAGGCCATTGGAATGCAGACTAAGGTTCCCCAAAAGAATATAGAATTCTCTTCAAGATTGCAACCGAGGAAACCTTGCATGGTTTTCCGCCTTGCTCGTCCTGCAGAATTTGGACCCAAGGTTGGAACACCAGGACTTAACCTCCATTTCCAGCCTGCCACCCTGGCCAGCAGAACTCTAAGTTCCCCACAACTAAGTGGGCTGTTTTCTTAATGTAAATCGATCTCTCTCTCTGTTTCCCTCTCCCTTTTTTTTATATCTATATCAATGGATAGATATAGACTATCCTATTGTCCCATTGGCTCTGTTTATTTGGAGAACCCTGGTTGAAATACACTTACCACCTGCTAAGAAGCCTCTTACCTCCCCGCAGTTTCAGCAAACCCTTTTGCTACCAGGGAGAAGTTCCAAGGCTTAATTTGCCTTTTGTATTGCAGAGGGAGACTGCTCTACTGTTCCACTCCCTCCTCTTCCTGATCGCCCATTCACATCATCCTTTCAAGGGCTTCCACATCTAAATTCACTTGACACATCTCTGTGTGTCTCTCCTTCACTCTCTGCCTTCACAGTATCATCTACCCAAACACATGTCAGGCAAGCACACGCACACACATACACACATCAATCTCCATGCATGTATGTATTTTCTGTTATAATTTTTTTGTTGTTCATTGCTAGGATCATGGCATCACAGTCTAATAGGATACATGGAATAATATCTATTTTTTATATTTTCTGAGATTTCCTTTGTGAATTAAAATATGATCTGTTTTGGAGAAGGATCTTTGCACTGGTGAGAAGGTAAACTCAGCCAATTTGTGGTGGAATATTCCATAAATGTCTGTTAAGTCCATTTGATTTAAGGTGTTGTTTAGGCTGGAGATCACTTTATTGCTTTCTTGTTTTGATAATCTCCCTATTGGTGATAGAGGAATGTTGAAGTCTCCCAGTATTATTGAGTTGGGGTCCATAAGTGGTTTTATGTCCTGGAGTATTTTCCCACATACTTGGGAGCATTGTTCGGAGTATAGAGATGTACCATGGTTATACCTTCCTGATGTGTTCCCTTTACTATGATGTAGTGCCCTTCTTTATTTCTTCTGATTAAATTTTGGTTGGAAAAAACACAAAATGTTAATATTTATGAGATACAGTTGCAAGATATTTTATAAGATATTTGAACAAAGTATGCTGCATACCTGTACAAAAAAACATAAATATTTAATCCCGTTGTCAAATATTTTGGAGACTAACAAGGGATGATAGGAAGGGAAGAGATGGGAAATGTTGGAACTGAGATAAAG
This sequence comes from Aplodontia rufa, assembly GCA_004027875.1. NCBI lineage: Eukaryota > Metazoa > Chordata > Mammalia > Rodentia > Aplodontiidae > Aplodontia > Aplodontia rufa. The sequence goes on from PVKS010028977.1 coordinate 13,388, forward strand.
CAAGGTACATTCCAAGCAGTTACAAATGTCACTGTATATAACCATGTATATATAAAAAAATGTTCTTCATAGGTATAAGAATTATGTCACTGTATTTGGGTTTTTTAGGAGCAATATAGGACCCAGAAGAAAGGCAAGGGATCAGAGGATGGGAGGAGGGAGGTAAAGGGATGGGGGGGCAGATATTGAACAAAATGTATTTCTGAATTACATGCAATTAGGGATCTGTGACAACTAATCCCAACATTATATAAAACTGAATGCACTAGTAAAAATGAATTTTAAAAAATTTACAAGTATATAAAAAATATCTCATTTGCTCCCTAAAATGAGATATTCTTACTATCTGGAGGAGTGAATATGGAAAAGATTTGACTTGGGTCCAATCCCTGCACTGGTTTCAGCTGCAATATAGACATCATACAGTTTAAATGGGGTTAGATTAGTAAATGTAAACTTAAGGACTTTTGTGCTATTATCCAAAATCTGACCTGCAGAAAAATGCCGAAGATGCCTGTGGATCATTTTGTATCAAGCATGTAATCACTCTCATTTCTACATATAGAGCCAAGAACACCCACCAAACTATTAGCCTATATACGAACATTTGTTATTATAATATTAAAAGTGAATACATATTTTAAAAATTTGTTGAAATCTACTTTGTCAGATATAAGTACTGCAGCGCCGGCTTGCTTTCTTGGGCTGTAAGCCTGGTAGATTTTTTCCATCCTTTTACTCTCAATCTGTGGATATCTGGCTGTAAGAAGGGTTTCCTGTAAGCAGCATATTGTTGGATTGTGTTTTTTGATCCAATCTGCTAATCTGTGTTTTTTGATTGGTGCATTGAGAAGACCATTCACATTCAGTGTTAGGATAGTTATGTGGTTGTGGTTCATGGTCATCATGTTTTATTAGTGAGTTCTGTGCTGCGTTTGTTGTCTTTTTGGATTTCCTCTGTGGGTTTTGAGGATTGTTTGCTTGTTCTCTCTGGAGTTTATCTTTGAGGATTTTTTGTAGCTGGTTTTCTGTTCATGAATGCTGCAAATTTGACCTTATCGTGAAATATTCTTATCTCCCATTTGAATTTGTAGCTGAGTTTTGCTTGGGATACTATTCTTGGCTGAAGGTTGTGGTCACTCAGAGGTTGAAATATCTACTTCCATGATCTTCTTGCTTCTAGGGTCTGAGCTGAAAAGTCAGAGGTGATCCTTATTGGCTTGACTCTATATATGATTTGGCATCTCTGTATTGCAGCTTTCAATATTATTCCATTGTTTTTCCCATTATGATGTGTCTCAGTGAGCTTCTGTTTTGATTAGGCCTTTTAGGTATCCTACAATGCTTCCTGGATAAACATATCTCAGTGTATTATAATATGGGAAATTTTTTCTTTAATTATTTTATTGAGAATCTTCTTTATACGATTCTTTTGTGTTTTGATTTCTTTTTGTATCCCAGTTACTCTCAGATTGCTTCTTCAGGTCTCGTCCTAGATGCACTGAAATTTCTTCTCACGCTCTGTGAGTTGTTTTCCTTCGTTGTCATCCTGCGCTGAAGCTTCCTCCATCGGTTCTCATTGTCAGAAGTTCTTTCTTCAAGAGCTGGGGTTCTGCTTTCTGTAGAAGTTCGTTTGTTATTAAATTCTTACCCCATTCCTCTGCTGTGACTGACTGAAGAGTTTAGCTCCACACTTCCCTTCTCAGTATGTCTATTTCTTCGATAAAAGAGGGTTTTTTAAATCTCTTGAGTTTTCTCACTTAGAAATCTTCTTCTTCTTCTTCTTTTTTTTTTTTTTAAATCTTCTTTTAGTTCATTATTCCTTTTAGTAACCAGATGGTTGCTAATTTTTTCTAGGTTTTCATTCTGCTCTCTGACCATGGGCCCTTGGTAGGGAGCTGTGGGTTTGAGGTGAACCTTTTCTAATTTGATTTCTACATTTTGAAGAGGTTCTTCTGGATCTTTATCTCGAGGTTCCCTGTGGAGAAGCAAGGCAGGTCCCCAGGCCCTTCTTCCTTGCAGGTCAAAGGGCCAGGTCAGAAAGCACCCCTCTGATGACCACCTTCTTCCAGAAAGCCACTGCTGCCTGCAGCCTTGTTTTGCTGAATCTTTTGGATGTAGGCTCCAGTTCATTGATTTGGAGCAGAGCAGCCTGCTGTATTATTAAAGTGCAGCCCAGGGGTGCTTCTCTGGGTCTGGGGTTCCAGAGCTGTGGGATGGTTCAGAATGGGCCTACCTGTGCACCCTGTGATGGTACCTGAGATCCCTGGGGGTGGTGATGGCCCAATATATCTGGACCTGGTGGGCATGTGCTGCAGCTGGGTGGCTTCAGGTGCAGGTCCTCTGGGTGTCCTGGGTGCCTGCAGGCCTGGTACCAGAGGCCTGGGCCCAGGCAGTGGCTGGGCAGGGCAGCTCTGGTGTGGGGATTCTCCTCAGAGGTGTCCTGGGCACATGTGGTGGCTGGGTGGGGGCAGCTCTGGCCCTAACCACTTCTGTTATACTCTGTACCATTTTAACTCTCCATGATGGTCAGTAATTAGATCAAAGCTTATGGGTTTCTAAATCAGCTAAAGCCTATCAGAATCTCAGTTTCAAGGGAAACTCTTCTTTCCATCTGAAGCACTCTTCCAAACATATTATGGCCTTCCCGTGGTAACCTGTGAAAGTAATTCATACATTGGTTTAGCTCATGATTGTACTTGAATTCTACTCTTGTGTACTGAGGTAGAACTGAACACCTATGTTCCAGTAACTATTCTCATTCTTTTCCAGGTTCATCTCCTAGACATATTCCCACACATGTGCACAAGGAGTCAGTATTAATTCATGATATAATTTTCCTTTCACTGCTAAAAGACACAGAATCACCCAGCTTCAAAATTCTGGTAAGTTTTCTATTTCAATAGTAATAATGCTTTTGGGGAAGGAATGTGAAGACTCAGTTTTCCCTCCCCGGGAGAAGGGACTTTGGTAGGCTCCTCACATCCAACTAATATAAATGAAATGATGTCACCAAGAATTCACAAAGTACTCCTTAAATCGTGCTGTATCTGACATTTCTAATGAATTTTATTTATTGACTAAGTATTGTAAAGAATCTAAGTTAGATACAAATGTATTAAAATGTATTCATGGAGGGGCTGGAGTGGTGGCTCGGTGGTTAAGGTGCTTGCCCGGCATGCACAAGTACACGGGTTTAAACCCCAGCACCCATGTACACAACTAAGTGTCAGAGCAACGAAAGCCATATGAAAAACTCAATAAAGATTGATTCTCTCTGTCTCTCTCTCTCTCACTGTACTTCTCTGTTTTAAAAAATTAAATAATTAAATTAAATGTATTCATGGAGTGGAGAGACATATTCATTTAAGAACGTACAGTTGGAAGAGTCTGGATGTGAGAGTAGGAGAGATGGAGGGCTGCAGGGTACCTACTGGCCAAGTTTAGAATTCACAGGAATTGTGCACGTCCCTGGAGATGTGGAGTAATCAGGTTAGGACTTGTTTGCAGGAAATCTCTTATTAAAATCTTAACATTTATTTCCTCATCTCTCTTTATTTATCAAACAGAGCAATATGGTTAGGAGAGAGAGCAAGAGTGGAGTAGATGTCAACAAACATGGACCTTATTATGCAAGATGCTTAGAAAAACAGAGAATGAAAAGACACTTCCTCAGAATGACTGGAATCTATGTTGCTTTGTACATATGATGGTCAAATTCATTTCCCCTGTATGGCAATGTTCCTTCATAAATTTTCTCTGAAAAGTGAATCGCATCTTTATAGAACAGAGAAAGGACAGGAGGGGTCAAGATGGTGGGCTGAATGGAGGCGGCTTCCCTTTTGGCTCCGTGACTGGATAGGAAAAATGTTGGATCATCTCTAGTATTCCAAGATGCATTTTGGGGTCTATCATCATGAAAACTCAATCCTGGTTTGAGCAGTGGTTTAGTGCATCAGTGACTTGGGAGAAACAACTGGGAAAAAAAAAAAAAAGAGGGATTTTCTCTGTCCCATCAGGGGTGCAGCAGTTCTGCTGTCTTTGTTTATATTTGGCCCCCAGGAGACAGGAGGAGCCTAACACAACCTGCCATGCTTTATAAAAGACAGTACATCAGGCAGGTGCAATTTCAGATACCCACCCAACATGTCCACTGCGTGTGGTGAGAAGTGTCTGGAAGCTGCCCACAGAGGAGCCTAGTGGAGTGGTCTCCCCAGCAGGAGAGCCGAGCAGGTACTGCCATTACAGCACCCTTTCTCCTGCTCATGGGATGCGCAAGAGGTGACTACTTGCCCACCCTCTTACACGCCTGATCACGAGGAGTCTGTGATCAGAACTCAGCTCACTAGGGCATATCTACCCAAGGGGGCCACTTGGCTACAGTTACTCCAAGCTGCCTGAAACCCTCAAACAAGGCAGGGACTAGCATCAGTCTCAGGAACCCCTGAACAAAAGGGGCAGCCTGGGCTCACTTTCAGTCCCCAAGTTCTGTACATAGCCAAGATTCCATAGGTCCTGAGCTCCTCAGGTGGGACTGGGCTTCCACGCCCCTTAGTGGTTGCAATTGAGAACTACATAAACACTGGCCTAGTTAGGTTGGAGCCTCCCTCACACCTGTCCTCCCTTTGCTGGGACTGTGACAAACCCACAGAGCATCTCTTGGGGTCACTGAACATCACAAGAAATCCAGAGCGGGCCCGTTGGCAATCCCGGGGAAGCTAGCTACAGACTGGCCACTCTCCTTGGAGAGGAGATCTACTAGATCTACAGGATCTACTAGACTCCCAGCAGCTCTGGGGTCCCCAGCTTAAGAGGGTCAGGAGTTTGGTCAGGCAGAAAACAATCTGCCCAGGAGTGCATCTCAGGTGGCACTGAACTCTATTCTCACAGGAAGTGAAAAAGGGCAGGGTCTTCTAATCCTCTACAGCAGAAAATTTTGGAGAGATTCTCTAGGAAAACCCATGGCCATCAGAGATTACCAAGCTTCATCCCCCACAACAAGCTCAACTCAGAAGAGTCTCCAGCTAGATGGCAGATATGAATGCACTCCTCCATGGTACACACTGACTTAGGGGGCAAAATCTCAGAACCCCCCAAATCCTTTTTTTTGTTTATTTTGGGGTTCTTTTTGTTTTGTTTTGTTTTGTTTTTGTTTGTAATGCAATTGTTGTTGTGGTCTGATACTTTTAACTTTTTTAATTTTTAAATTTTTGATGTTTTTTATATTTTATGCTTTTTATCTATTGTTATTACTGAATTTGGTGTTCTTGGATGTATTTTTGTTGTTGTTGTTGCTCATTTGTATGTATTGATGGTTGGTTTCTACTGTCACTGTGTCTTCTTGAACTCGACTGCTGCCTTGAAAGCGTTGGAGTCTGACTGGGGAAACTCTTCATAACTGCAAATGAGCCCTCAGTCTCCTTGAGTTGAAGAGAACTATGCTCTATGCTAACCTCTTCTTACCTGTACTCTGGCAATTCCTAAACTATATGTTGTCTCTCTCACCCTCACCCAAAGTCTTTACCCCACTCACATCCTATTTCTATTTTATCCTTACTCTTAATTGAATAGCCTACATCTCACTAATATCTTGTAGCTCTTTATTCTAAGTCACGAGTTCCACACTACCTCCCTAAATCAGTTCCTTGGCTGTCTAGACATTTCTTCTCCCCACCTATAGAGGCCCTGCTAACTAAAGAAAAGATCATCCTTGAGAATGGGTATTTGCTTGGGATCTTAATATATTGTGAGAGCTCTCATAGAAGAAAACTGCTCCAATAAGTACTAATCATCATTGTAACTGTTTTAGTTGAAACTGTCTAGTATATGCACCTATAGGCTCACAATTCTTCATTGATTGGACTGGAAACTATTGATCTGTGCTTCTCAAATAGCACCCAATCCTAACAAAGCAAAAACATAAGAAGCTCCAATAACCCTTATAAGAGTAATACTCACTGTCGGTCTTCAAGCCACATCCCCTGTTTCTGAAAAGGAGGAAAAGGGGAAATAACTCCCCCCCCCCCAATCTCACAGCTCCTCATCCAAGAACTCCATGGTCGGGGTCCTGGATGAAAACTTAGAAAAATGTATCAACACTATGATTAGTAACTCAATCAAGAGTTGAAAGAAGAATTAAGGAAAGAGATCAGAGACCAGTTTCAAGTGATGAGAGACAACTTTTATAAGGAAATAAGGGAACAATTCCATAAGATGAAAGACCATATTTATAAAGAGTTAGACACCCTGAAAAAGAGACGTAGCAGAGCTTTCTGAGTTGAAAAATGCTGTCCGACAAATCAAATCTTCCCTGGAAAATACTAACACCAGAGTAAACTTAATAGAAAATAGAGCCTCAGCTCTCAAAGAATGTACATCAGATAATGAAGACAGGCTGAGCAATGTCGAGTTCAAGGAGGACAGACAAGAAAAGAAACTTATTGCACATGACCAGAACTTCCAAATAATATTTGATGAGATGAGGATAATAACCTGAGAGTAATTAGGCTTGAGGAAAACTCCAAACAGCAAACAAGGGACATTAAGAAACTTCTAAGTGAAATTGTCAAGGAAAATTTTCCTCATGTTAGAATTGACCTAGAATACCAAATCCAAGATGCTTACAGGACACCAAACAGATCTAATCAAATAGAAATTCTCCAAGACATATCACATTAAAATGAATAACAGAGAAATTAAAGAGAGAATTCTAAAAGTAGCTAGGGAAAAGTCCCAAATCATGTTCAGAGGCAGACCAATTAGGATCACTATGGATTTTTCAGATCAGACAATGAAGGCCAGAAGAGCTTGGAACAATATTTTTCAAACTTTGAAAGAAAACAATTTTCAGTCAAAAATAATATATCCTGCAAAACTCAGCTTTGAATGTGACAGGGAAATTAAATACTTCAATGATAAACTCAACCTAGCAAGATACATGAACACAAACCCTACACTACAGAATATTCTCAAGGACATTCTCCATTCAGAATAAAATGTTAATAATACCCTAAACCCTTAAACAAGAGAGTGTCAATAACCAATTACACTCCAAAAGATACCCAAGATGGTACAAAACATAGCAATAATCACAAAGTTTGAGACTCAGATTCCCATATCTATCCTAACTCTGAAAGTGAATGGTCTTAATGCCCCAATTAAAAGACACAGATTGGTGTACTGGATCACAAAACAAAATCCAACAAAATTCTGTCTACAGGAGACACACCTAACACTCAAAAATAGACACAGACTGAACATGAAAGGTTGGCAAAATGTCTACCAGGCCTGTGGTCCAAAAAAGCAAGCTGGTGTGGCAATCCTAATAGCTGATAAAATTAATTTTGATATAAAACTAGTCAGAAAGGACAAAGATGGACACTACATCATACTTAAAGGGACAATTCATCAAGAAGACATAATGATAATTAACATCTATGCCCCTAATTACAACCCCCCCAAAATATGGAAAAAATATTTAAGGACATTAAACCCTTCATTGATCTCAACACAACAATACTGGGGAACTTCAATACACCATTATCAACACTAGACAGATCATCAAAATAAAAAATCAATAAAAATATCTCCAATCTGAACAATACTATTAATCAATTGGGCTTAACAGACGTCTACAGAATATTCCATCCTAAGTTGGCTGATTTTACCTTCTTCTCAGCAGCTCACAGTTCCTTCTCTAAAAGAGACCACATCCTAGTCCACAGAGCTAACCTTAACAAATACAAAAAAGTTGATATAGTCCCATGTATCCTGTCAGACCATAATGCTATGATCTTAGCAATCAACAACAAGAAAAACAACAGAAATTGCTCAAATACTTGGAAATTGAATAATACCCTCTTAAAAGAAAGGATGGATAAAAGAGGTAATGAGAACAGAAATCAAGAAATTCTTGGAAATGAATGAAAATTAAGAAACAACATATCTGAATATCTGGGATAGTATGAAGGCATTCTTAAGAGGAAAATTTATAGCACAGAGTGCAAATAGCAAAAATTAGGAAAGAGCCCAAATAAAGTCTAATGTTCCAACTCAAATGCCTGAAAAAAGAGGAACAATTCAATCCCAAAGCTAATAGAAGGCAGGAAATAGCTAAAATCAGAGCCAAAATCAATGAAATTGAGAACAAAAAAAATACAAATTATCAATAAAGCAAAGAGTTGGTTCTTTGAAAAAATAAACAGGATTGACAGACATATTCCCAGTCTTACCAAAAAGAAGAAAGAAGTGAAGCAAATTCAACAAAATGAAAGACGAAAATGGAGCTATTACCACAGACTCAGCCAAAATTCAGAAGATTATCAGAATTTATTTTGAAAATTTATACTCTGCCAAGTTTTATAATCTGGAAGATATGGACAGATACTTGGCCCCATATGACATTCCCATTTTAACACTGGAGGACATCGAAAATCTAAATCAATCTATCTCAGCTAGCGAAATCGAAGCAGCAATCAAAGGCCTTCCAAAAAAGGTAATCCCAGGACCAGATGGATATATGGCAGAATTCTACCAAATTTTCCCAGAAGAATTAACACCAATCCTGTATAAGCTTTTCCATGAAATTGAAAGTGTTGGAGCACTACCAAACACTTTTTATGAAGGAAATATAACACTGATACCAAAACCCAACAAAGACACCTCAAGAAAAGAAAACTATAGATCAATTGCCCTGATGAACATAGATGCAAAAATCCTTAATAAAATTCTAGCTAATCTGATCCAAAAATACATTAAAAAGATAATACGTCATGATCAAGTGGGCTTCATTCCAGGAAAACAGGACTGGTTAAACATATGCAAATCAATAAATGTAATTCACCACTTAAACGCAATTAAAAATAAAAATCATATAATCATCTCAATTGATGCAGAAACAGCCTTTGATAAAATTCAACAATCTTTTATGCTCAAAACCCTGGAGAAGACAGGGATCAAGGGAATATACTTCAACTATGTAAGATCCATTTACGACAGACCCATAGCCAACATTATGCTCAATGGAGAAAGACTGAAAGCATTTCCACTGAATTCAGAAACAAGACAAGGTTGCCCACTTTCACTACGCTTATTCAATATAGTCCTTGAAATCCGTGACAGAGCTATCAGACAAGAGAAGGAAATCAAAGAAATTCGAATAGGAAAAGAGGAAGTCAAGTTGTCTCTATTTTCTGATGACATGATGCTATACCTAGGATCCCAATAAACTCAACCAGAAGACTTCTAGAACTTATAAGCCATTTCAGCAAAGTGGCTGGCTATAAGATCAACACCAATAAATCATTAGCTTTCCTATACTCCAGCAACAAGTCCACAGAAGAAGAAATCAGGAAATCTCTCCCATTCACCATCTCCTCCAAAACAATGAAATAGTTGGGCATCATCAACCTTACAAAGGATATTTAGGACCTCTACAATGAAAACTATCAAACACTAAAAAAAGAAATTGCAGAAGACCTGAGTAGATGGAAAAACATTCCATGTTCATGGTTATGCATAATTAATATAGTCAAAACAGCCATTATACCCAAAGCCCTATACAGATTTAATGCAATCCCCATCAAGATACCAATGTCGTTCTTCATGGATATAGAAAAAGCAATCCTCAAGTTCATATGGAATAACAGGAGACCCAGAATAGCCAAAATATTACTCAGCAAGAAGGAGGAAACAGGTGGTATCTTTCAGACCTGAAACTATAGTATAAAGCTATAGTTTGGAATAGAATAGAGGATTCTGAGACAAACCCCCATACCTTTAACTATCTGATTTTGATAAAGTGGGAAAAAGCATAGTGTGGAAGAAAGATAGCCTGTTCAACAAATGGTGTTGGACAAATTGGCATCCATATGCAGACAACTGAAATTGGATCCTTACCTCTCACCCTGCACAAAAATTAAATAAAAATGGTCAAAGATCTGGATATTTAACCTGCAACTTTATAATTGTTTGAAAAAGAAGTGGGATCAACACTACATGACATAGGGATCGGCACTGCCTTCCTTAACAAGATTCCCATGGTGCAGGCAGTAACATCAGGAATAAATGAATGGTCTCTCTGTCTCTGTCTCTCTCTCTCCTTCTATCTTAAAAAAGAAGAATAAATGAATGGGATGCAATTAAACTAAAAAGCTTTTGCACAGCTAAAGATTTCGTCAAGAGTGTCAAGAGAGATCCTACAGAATGGGAGAAAATCTTTGCCTGCTACACCTTGGACAGAGGGCTAATATCCAGAATATACAAAGAACTCAAAAAACTAAACACTAAACTCACAAATAATCCAATCAATAAATGTGCTATAGAACTAAAAAGAAACTTCTCAGTGGGGAAAGTCCAAAAAGCCATAAATATGTGAGAAAATGCTGTACATCACTCGCAATAAGAGAATTGCAAATCAAAGCTTCACTGAGACTCCACCTCACTCCTGTCAGAGTGGCAAAAATGAAGAATACGAACAATGACAGATGCTGAAGGCGCTGTGGGAAAAGAGGAACACTGTCACACTGCTGGTGGGACTGCAAACTGGTTCAACCACTCTTAAAAGCAGTGTGGAGACTCCTCAAAAAACTAGGGCTGGAACCACCTTATGACCCAGCAATCCCACTCCTGGGTACTTTCCCAAAAGAGTTAGAATCAGCATATTATAGAGATGCAGCTTCATCAATATTTATAGCAGCTCAATTTATAGTTAAATTATAGAACCAACCCAGATGCCCCTCACTTGATGAGTGGATTCAAAAACTCTGGTACACATATACAATGGAATTAGAGAAAATGATATTATGATATTTGCAGCCAAATGGATGGAGATGGAAAAAATTATGCTAAGTGAAGTATCCCAAACTCAGACACTCAAGGGCTGATTGTTTTCTCTCATTTGTGGAAGCTAGATTACAACTGGAAACAGTATGATAGATGGCTTAGCTAAAAATAACCTCAACATGTATGAATTTTTACACAAACAGGGGGAATCTGGCCTAGGAAGCTGGGAGACATGGGGAGACGGGCAGGGACGGGGGAGGGATTAGGAAGGATATCAAGGAGTCTAGAGGGAGCGAGCATGCGGGAATCAACTCAGAGGGAAGCATCCGACTTCCATGAGAAGTCCATTTAACACGGGGGTTTAATAGGGGGAAACATGGAAACATGGGGAACCCAAGGGGGGAACCACGGAATGGCATTGGCCATGGCTTGCTCTGTGACTATACATTTGTTTCTTGATTATCTGACAATGATTCCCTCCTGATTGTAACTCAATATTTAAAGAATTAAAAAATGAAAAAAATAAAGTTGACTTACAAAAAAAGAAAAAAGAAAAAAAAAACAGAGGGAGGAGGCCATATGTTAAAGGCCAAATTTGATAAAGCAAGACAATGAATAATTCAATACCTATTTTAAAGCTTCCAAACCTGTATTTCAAAAACTAATGTTTGTGCTCACTGATATTAAGATTAAGATTATGGTAATTTTGAGAAATGATGACTGTATTAGCCTATCGATAACAGAAACAAAGATTTTTTTTCTTTTTGTATCTCTTCCCTGTTAAAACAGCATTTGGTTTCTTAAGGATATAGAAACTTTGTGGAAAAATCCCCATTAGTTCTTACCTTCTGGCAATTTTGGTATCAGGTAGGTGGTATTTGCTAACTAAATTATGATTGTCCTAAATATATATTTAGTAGGCTTCTTTTTAAGGCCACACATTTTGGAAATTAAAAAGAAAATCGAAGTGATTTGTTATTTGTGGCATTTCCAGAACTGAGACCTATCAAACCAGGCCCATACTCTAAGGTTCTTGGGGGGTTTTTCGGTGTTGGTTTTTGATTTTTAGTTCCCAATGCTGCAGTGTTGGAAAGTTTCACATATGCTGATTATCATTAAATGGTCAGCATACTGGAACTGTCTCCGGCCACATGGGCTTGCACAAAATCAAATGCAGAAGTGGAGAGTCATGAAGTTTGTGCTCCTGATCACAGCCTGCTACCAAGGCCTGGGACGCTCTTCACAGCCCTATGAATGCGCTGCATCAGCACTGAGCAAAATGAGATCAACTTCACTTCCATTACAAATCCACTGGAATTACGGAGAGCGTTGGGTTTCTGTACTTTGCGTATTTCAAAAAGTGCATGCAGGGGGCACTGAGGAATTGGGTCATTAGCCCAGCAAGCACAGATATCCGACCGCTGATCGTGACTGACTTACTTGCAATTGTAATCTTCTCTGTTCTTTATCCCGGCCTTGGCAGGAATGTTTGACTGAGTGATTCTGCCAGTAAGCTTTTACATATTTCCTACAGTTTATCAACTTGGTGCTGATTCATTGCGGCCTCCCGTGGACCCGGGTCCTACAGATTCATTTAATGATTACACATGATTGCACACCTTTCACTAAAACAACTCAAAAGACGATGCGT
>PVKS010028978.1:0-25819 GCA_004027875.1 Aplodontia rufa
ATTTGGCCCTTGAGTCTCTGAGCTTGGGAGACTTCACTAAGCATAATTCTGTCCATCTCCATCCATTTGATTTCAAAAGCCATAATATCGTCCTCTCTGATGGCCAAGTAGTATTCCATAGTATATATGAACCAAAGCTTTTGTATCCACTCGTCAAGTGAGGGGCATCTGGGTTGGCTCCATAATCTAGCTGTAGTAAATTGAGCTGCTATAAACATTGATGAAGCCACATTGCTATAATACGCTGATTCTAAGTCTTTTGGGAAAATTCCCAGGAGTGGGATAAGCTGGGTCGTAAGGTGGTTCCATCCTTAATTTTTTGAGGATTCTCCATATAGCTTTCCATAGTGGCTGAACCAGTTTGCAGTCCCACCAGCAGTGTAACAGTGTTCCTCTTTTAAGGGACAGTTTTCTTGTGGGTCATATGGGATAAAGACAGTGCCAAATCCATTGAGCGTTTTGGATGATTAAATGAATTATTAAATATTAATAAAACATTTATTAAATCAAGTGAATATTCAATAAATATCATCTGATTTAATTATTATATGTGCCAGATACTTTGCAGGAGATAGAAATATGAACAAGACAAAATCTTCTCCTCTTATTATATGATCAAAATACATTTCACAGAGGTCATCTCGCAATAAATAAAATTTGAAGCTAGCTCATTATTTTATCCTCTGTGTCACTTAACTAGAATTTAATGTTTATATTTTATAACTGTTTTTTGCATGAATACATTTTTATAAAAATTAAGATATAAAAAGTAATCTATGTAGCCTACTGTACTACAGAATCACAATATATAACAGGGATCTTAGCCCTCAGCTGGTCCCACAGCCCCCACCCTGCCGTAAGCCCACTGGGGACAGCACAGTCACTACTGTGTGCTATTTTGGAAGCACAAATACTAAGGAGTTTTTCCTTCCATGAAAATGTCCTTTCTCAGGGCTGGAGCAGTGGCTCAGCAGTTATGACACTTGCTGGCATGTGCAGGGGCACAGGTTCAAACCCCAGCACCATGTACACAAGGAAGCGTCGGAGAAATGAAAGCCACAAGGAAAACTAAATAAAATTGATTTTTTTTATCTCTCTCTCTGTCTTTCTCTCACTGTCCCTCTCTCTCTTTAAAAAGAAAGAAAAAGGAAATGTCCTTTTCTCCCTTCAGTGCCCTCTTGCTGGCACGCTTCCACCTTCTGCATTAACAAGAAGTGTGTGTAAGCCCTGGCCCAGGGGTGTCTTCCCACAGTTAAAGTGCCTTCATCACTGTGTTTCCAAAACACTGGCCACCAAGTTTCTTCCCACCTTGTGTAACAAGCCCTGCTGGGATGTGGTGTTCAGAGCAAAGTGTGAAATTGCATCTGCCCTGTGAGTAGTGCAGACCACAGTGGAACCAACAGCGCTGGGCCCTCAGAGCCTGCGGTGCGGGGGCTTGAACCCAGGAACCTAGGCATGCCAGGCAAGCACCCTGCCACTGGGATACATGCCCAGCCCTCCTTCTACATCTTTAGATTGCTGGCAGAGTTAGGAGTAGGATGGGACAAAGCGGTACTGAACCTCATTGGCACAATTGCCTTGCACTGAGGCCTTGGCAAAGGACTCTCATTTCGTGATACCTGGTTCAGCCCTCAGCCACACAGACACATCACAGCTGCCATTTATTGAGTATTTGCTAATGGCAGGTCATACTGTTCTATCTCACTTAGGTCTCCCGACAATCCTAGGAAGGAAGTAATATTTGGGCCTCTTCTTTAAAGAAGCAAAAAGCAAGGTAAAATAGAGTAACTTGACCACACAGGTTATATGAGAAAATAAAAAGCCTTGGATTTGAATGTTTCTGCGATCAGCTCCAAAGTGTTCCAAAGGCACAGACTGAAGCATTTACCCAAATCCCAAGCCTCATAGCTGTTTCCCCAGGTCTCACACCCATATGACACTATGGGACTTCCTAAGACTAATAGAGACCTTTCAACCAACAAAATGTAGCCAGGGTTAGTAGCGCCAACCTGAAACGCACCCCACCGACCTCCTCTCAGTCCTCAGGAAAGCCTTAGGGAATAGCCTGCTGGTCACCGAGCCACCCACCCAATGGCACATAGAAAATCTAAGGGAACCAAATCATTTTGAAATATGTTAAAGCAATCAGCTCTCTGAGGGTGTTCGGCTCTCAGTAGCAGAACCTGAACACAGCAGCGCTGGCCATCAGACAACCAAGAGGAAGATACCGCCGACGGCTCCGGGCAGGAGGCTATCCATCAAGGTCTCTGTCCAGTCTGGGCCATAGTCCCAAGTCTGAATGGCCCCACAGATGCCCTCCGGCCTTGTTTCCGCCATCCCCTTTTCTTCTCCTCGCCTGGAGGAGTCATAATTACTGGCTTGCGGTCCTCTGGATGATTCAGTACGTGGAAACTTTCTAACAGCTACCTTCTCTCTGGGGCTTGCCGCTCCTGTGGTGGCAGATGGGCAAGCAGGACCTAGGAGTTAAGGAGGGAATTGGATGCCAAGCTTAAAATAATTGGAAGCAGTGTGGCAGGAGCCACTGGAACTCCACTGAATCCAGAACATGGTGCTGCATGATCAGCGTCAAGCTCCTGCAGAGCTGGAGGGAAGTCGTGGTGTGTGTGAATGCCTTGCCTTTTAAAGCGTTCCTTCCCTTGAAAATGCTGTCATCCTTGAGCTAATGAGCCAAGTCTTGACAACTCAGGAAGGAAATACACTAGAAATGTCACAAAAGTGACAACCTGGGCATCCCTGCACCAGTGAGCCACAGACGTGATCTTCAGTAGGTGAAAATTTTTCCCAAGCATAATAAACCAAATTATTATTATATAGGTTATTTTATAATATAGAAATTTGAAATTTATGATCATTCTGCCAGGATTTTTTTTCAATATGAATTTTGCCACTTAACTGACAATGAAACTAAAATACAAAAAGCATAAATAACATTAAGAGAAAGACAATAGGTGGCCATGCCCGTCACATAACAGACGAGAGTGCCAAATAGGTTTTCATTTGCAAGTCCGATTTCGAGTAGCATTGTGAGGCTTTTGAAAGCCCTTCGCCTCTTTTCTGTGCTTTCTCTTTGTTTTTGAGATATTTCTTTACTGTGAATAAAATCATGAGCCTAGTTGACCAGGAACCTCTTCATTTCCAAGGGTGCACATCAATTCTCATCTGCCTTAGTTTCTCTTTGCCCTTCAATGTGACCTGTCACTTTTTCTGTTGACATGTTTAGTTCTGTTAACATGTTTTGTTTTGGTTTTTCCCCCTATGGCCCTGGTCTCACTTCTCAGGATTCACTGTCAGAAGTTGCATTTGGTCCCTACTCCTCACTTCTCTGTGAACATCACTTACTTTCTCTTTAGAATTTATCCTGACATCCAGGAGCTGCTGCTACTTAGGATGAAAATCCCTGTTCTCTCATGTTAAGATTTGCATGATCCAGCCTCTGCCCTGCCCACGCCTGGCCACCTGTCCCCCTTGCCCTCCACAACACTCTTTAAATGGACCACTCGCGTCTCTCCTGAAGGCGTCACCCTTCCGGGAAGATCTTCCTCTTGGTTTTTGCCTGGCTGCCTCCTCCTCTCCTTTTAGCTCTCTGCTCACGTATCCCCTCCTGAGAGAAGCCTCTCGAACCGTTTTCCCCCAACAGTGGCATAATCCATCGCATAACCCAACCCCATCTTCTCCCTAGCATTTCTCACTAACTGGAATTATACTATTTATCCAACTTCCTTATCTTCTGTTCCTTTCTGCTCATCTGTTTTATTTATAGGAGTTTAGTGGGCATTTGGTAAATATTTGTCCAAGGGGAGGGAGAAGAGGGAGAGGAAGGAAGGTAAGAGGGAGCTTACCTAAGCCATCCAAGCCTGAGTAAAATGATCTGCAAATGATGAAACCCTAGAATCTCTGTCCAAAGTCCTTTTCTTGACCTTCAAAGAAAGCCCTACCTGACCTCACCTTTTCAACCCCATCTCATTACCTTCCCAATGAATGCCCTCTGTTCTGGAAGTTTCCTTTGCCATTCTGCAGGCCTCTATCTTCCTGGCCTGCATGCACAGATGAGTGAAGGTGGAGTAGATGGTGGCATGCGCCACCATGAAGTCAGGTCAGCTTGGACAGGAGTACAATGGTTCACCTCGAGGTCGTGCAACTGAACAGACCTGCTAAGTGGCTTTGGTTTCTTCTTCTATAAAAGGGCTGGACCCCAGCACGGAACTCAGAACTGCTTTGATAAGTGAACATCGTCCACACCAGGCCTCAGCACAAGCTCTGCAGCGGACAGTTCCTAAGTGTTAGCCACCCTGCTATCACAGCCTCCACCACGCCTTCCTCTCCCCTGCCATGCTATACCTGTGCCCCCAAACTCCACGAAGCTGCTACCTCCCGAGTTCTTAGTCACGTGAGCGCTCCTTGATTCTTGAAGGGAAAATGGGTTGTCCCAGCGCAAAGCAGGTTCCTGAAAATTCCTGATAGATAGTGGGCATTTGAGTGTCAAAAGGGAACACATAGCTCATGCTGCTCTGCAGCTTGAAATTCGCTTCAAATATGTCTGTAGTATTACACAAATTCTAGACTTCCACATTTAATCAGTCTTAATCATAATGAGTAGCATTTATAAAAGGGCAATTAGCAGATTCCCAAAAGAGCTGGAAATAGTGCGTTGCTCATGGCATCCCTAAGGTTTTGCTTTTTGCTCTGATAAATTAAGTAATTTAATAATAAAGGCAGTATAAACCAAAAAGAGTAGAAGCGTCAAAGGCAGAGGGCCTGCATTTTGATCCTTGCCTTGCTGGGAAGCGACTGACCCTGGCCAAATGACTGGCCTCTCTGTGCCTGCTAACTCTTCTCGCATGTGAAAAGTCCTATGGCATCCAAGTGACAACATGGGTCCTCCACTATGCCACATTTCAGAAATGTGCGCTCACCAAAAATAAGCTAAATTTATAAGTCTTTTTAAAACAGGCTTCTCATGAATATTTTGCTTGCTAAAAAGTGAACATCTCTTCTAGATAATCTTTAAGGTAAATTCTACCTCTTGTTTCCCATAAATCATTGTTTAAAGGAAAAAAATCTTACGGTTTAAGGCAGACAAGCTTATTAATTTAGAACTCTCAATAGATTAATCAGTGTTTTTCCCTTAACCTGATATTACCATGCTTTGAAAGTTTTTAGAAATTCCATGAAGTTTTAATACAAAGCTTATCTGGTCACTTCATAATTCGGTATTATATTTGCAAACCTTTAGTTATTCTAGGTCAGGATAAATTATTCAGGGTTTTTTCAGGATACCTTTATCTCCTTGAATTTTCTTCATCCTCTCAAGTAAATCTGTCAAAGGAAGTCATTTCCAACTATTCATCAGGAGAAGGAATTCCTCTCTTGCATATATTGCATCTGTGTCAAGTCTATTAGTACTGCTGTAACAAAATACCTGAGACTTGGGAATTTATAGACAATAGGAATTTATTCCTCATGATTCTGCAAGCCAGGAAATCCCAGGCCAAGGCACAGGCAGGGTTGGTGTACAGTGAGGGCTGCTCTCTGCTTCCAAGATGGCACCATTCTGCTGCCTCTTCCAGAAGTGGAGGAACACTGCCCTCTGGGGACAGAAGGGAGAGAGGGCCCTCTTATTCTAATCACCTCCCATTGGCCACTCTTAATTTTTCTGGGGACTGAGTTTCAACATGAATTTTGGAGCAGAAAATGTCCTTCAAACCAGAGCAGCATCTAAACCTCAGATCCATCCTCATCCTCCCCTGAACTTTGATCCTACCCTACATAAATCAGGGTGGTTTGCAGGAAATGCAAGCACGCTAAGAATTTTTTTAAAAATACATTTTTCTTATGTAAGCATTCTCATATATTACTCATTCTATTAATATTTACAACTATTGCCACTGAAAACCAGCTGACTCTGAGTCCTGAGGTTGTTCATCACCTGTGTGCATGACTCGGTGCCGTTCTGGAGACACAGGTATGAGAAGGCACGCAAGAGCGAACGTGAGTCAGGAAGCGGGGGCGCGGAGCAGGGCACAGGTTTCATTTTAAGGGGTTGGTGGGGAAATGACAAGCGCTAGCTAGTGGAGATGCCAGAGCATTCCTCACCCACAGGCACTGGTGTGACCTGGAAACAGAAAGTCCCCTCTGCCCCAGCCTGCCACACGGAATCCCGTTCATTTCATGAGAAGACCTTAAGCATGTGGTCTTTTGGATGGCTGGGTTGTTATATAATAAACTCCTGAAAATATTAATAGATTTGTTATAGCCTAAATGTTGATTTTCTCAAGATGTCAGTACAGCCCATGCCCATTTGTTCTTTGTTTTGTTTATTTTTTCCAATCTGGTTTTTGTTTTTCCAACACGTAGTTGTGTATGTGGTTCTAGGGTGCGAACCCGAGTCCTCACGCATGCCAGGCAAGCGCTCTACCACTGAGCCACCACTGCCCCCCACCCACCCTCTTTTATTCTTAGACCTAATCTGAGCTTAACATGCCTGGCCTGTCCTAATCACCAGCCTAGTTCCTCTTCCACTCGTGTGAGTCCAACCCAATTTCCCCGTAGACATCGGGGAAGGTGCCAGCCAAAGCCAGGGAAGCTGGGAGGCAGCCGAACTCTGGTTCTGAGCAGAGATCTGTGAGTCAGACAGTGGTTCACAACTGCTGGCAATGTTGCTCCTGGGGGCTTTGGGCCCTTCCTGGAGACAGCGACTGTTGTCACCTTGGGAATGCTACTGGCATCTAGTGGATAGAAGCCAGGGAAGCTGCTGAACATCTTGTAGTGTAGAGGACAAAATAGCCTGGACAAGGTCAACTCCAAGATGGGGAAACCAAGCCAAGCTCCCCGCATCCGACTCCTCCATACTACAGCTGCTTATGGGAAAGTTCCCTGGGCTTCCCAAAGCTTCAAGCAATCTGGGTACAGAATTAACAGGGCCCGGATCATCGTAAAAATTAGACAGATGAAGTTTTGGGACGCTGCCAGTTGCGTAACGTGCTCAGCGTGTCTTGGTTCTTGTTGGAAATGATAATGGTAAGGCAGATGAGACAATGGCCATTTTCAGCTTTGCTCACCCAACAGTGTCTCTGCACTTGGAAAGACTGCAGCTTGAAAGCCAGTTGTAGGCACTGACAGAGTAGCCATGTGCTAAACATCAGGCGTTCTCTTTAGGCCAAAATCTTGCATGACCTGCCGTGCCACTCCTCTGCCCTGGGGCAAGCGAAAGAAGTCACAGGAGTAATCACCTCTGAACTGCTGATGTGCTCTCTCTCGGGGTTTAGAGGGCGTCCCCGCTAGAGATGTGTGGTTGAGAGGAGGACAGACATGAAGGTGGTGAAGGCGCAGTGGATTCTGTGAACACCCCATGAGTTTATGCTCTGACAGTTAGTGCGGGTCCATATTCTGCTGTCCCCTCCCCAGCCCTGAAGATGAGGTCAGCAAGACGGGCAGGCAAGCACTGTCAATCAGCACCTAAGCGTGGAGAGCCTTCAGCCACACTCAAGTTTGCCTGGAGTTTTTTGGGGTTGGGGGAGCCAAAATTGAGCCCTTGGAAATATCTGGAATTAACTGTTAACTAGTGCTTTGAACTTGCTCTTAAATATGAAGCCAATTTCATCAATTAAAGTGCAGCTATGAAAACACTTCCAAATCATGTAACTCTTAGCATCTCTGGGTTTATCTAATTAAAATTATGCAAGTATTTTTAAAATCAAATTTTAGCTATCACGAACAAAAAATAGCATCTATCTGCCGTACACAGAGAGGCATTGCTGGGAAGTCTATGAATTTTGCCTCTAGTGTTCTACAAACACAAATTCTCTTTCAAACTTAGAAAGAAGCTTAGGGAGAAGGAGCAATTCTGAAATGCCAGACCATGATTAAATTCAGTGAAGATGCTGAGAAGGTCTATGGAAATTCTCAAAAACCACCCAGTGTTAAACACTCCATATAGTTACTGAAAAGCTAAGCTGAATACCTAAAGTGCTTATGGAATTGTATCATAAATCCATTAAAAGAGAGCCCTTGAGGAAGTCCTTTAGGGAAACCTCCTTAACCATTCAATTAACCTTTGTGCAAGAGAAAAGAAGACCTGGAAACCATGCCAGACCTGGGGTCATTAGCCACATACTGGCCTCATGGTCGAAGACAACAAGGTAAAAGTCAAGTACTCTGAAAACTAAACTTGCAGAAAATTAATAGCACCACAGAAAGCATTCTTTCTGCTTCTCTGCTTATCTACATCCCATGCAGTTGCATTTTTCCATTTTCTTCTAAAATATTTAAAACTATGTAGAGAAAGTAGATATGTAAAGGCCAGTTCTCAAACTAAGTAGCTCATCCAGGATCCCTGTCTTTTTCCCTTCAAATACTTAACCAGGTGATTTCCTGTGTCTGTTCTCGTTCATATTCGCAGCAATTGACCTAAGAATCTGGACAAGGTCAATGTTTTATACAGGCTGTTTTTTTTTTTTTTTTTTAATGAGAGCAGAACAGTGAGAGAGAGAAAGGAAGAATTTTATTTAGTTTTTCATGTGGCTTTCATTGCTCCAATACTTTGTTGTGTACATGGTGCTGGGGTTTGAACTTGTGTACTTGCGCATGCCGGGCAAGCGCCGTAACTGCCAAGCCACCTATCCAGCCCTCATACAAGCTTCTTAAGGGAGACGATTATTTTGATTCTACCGGAATCTAACACAGTATACTAGCAAAGCAACAAATACTGGGGGCAGCTTTCTTAGGACAGATGAAGGGTAGGGAATTGGGGTCCGGGGCGGGGGCAGTGGTGGGAGTGCTCAGAGGAGAACCATGTGCTTTTAATTGGTTGAACACAAGCTTCTAGGGATTTGAATAGCTTTCGAGGAACACATACAGAAGGTTTGAACAAGGCTTGCAATGTGTAAACGCCCTGCTCTTGAGCTGATTCCCCAACATCCTCTGTGAGGTGCAGAGTTGAAGGGTGGTGCACCCGCTGCCCCCAGCTGCTGCTCAGAGTGAGTGTCCGCTTGCTGCCCAAAGGATTCCCCATCTGGCTGTTCTGGACGCTCCTTTCCCTGCCTGGTTATCATGGAGCAAGCTGCACCCTCAACCTTCGTTTCCAATAACCAGGCAATTGTTAGTGCTTTGCTCATAAAAATGGTCTCTCCACTGCCAATTAGCTATAGCAATAAAATTACAGCCGTACCCACTTTTATTACTGATAGTCTTCAGCATGTGCTGAGGCAGGTATTTCAGATAAGGAGTGAAGTTAGTAATTATACTTCCTGGCAAAAGAAAACATTTGGTGTATGAGGGGTTAGACTTGTAACTCTTCTCCCTTCTGTTGAGGGTGCTGTGTGGGTGATTCTCTACAAAGGATCCAGTATTTCTCAAGCCTCGTCTGCTGTCCATACTTGGTTCCTTGTGCCCTAAAGTCCAGCACCATGAATCTACAAAGGCCTGTGATAACAACATTAAAAACACCAACATGATCAAATTCTGGTCCTCCACATTTCTAACCATGATTTCAAGCACTCTTTAAGCTCTCAGTTTCCTCACATGCAAAATAAGGGAGTAAGAAGCATTTTTAGATCTCTGTGAGGTTTGAAAGGGACAATCAGACCAACTTCGTAGCATGACCTGCATATTCACACTAGCCCTGTGCTCAGAGGGCTTCGGTGAAATTTGGCAGGCTGCAGTCACCTTCTTGAAGTGCGGACTCGTTTTGGAACAAGAGGGCTTCGTGTTTACACTCTGTACTGGGCTCCAGAAATTGTGTAGTCAGGATAAGCTAGGAAGTGCTGCAGTGACAATAAATACTACACTCTACAAGCTCAGTGGCTTCATACAATAAAAGTTTGTTTCTTGCTCATGCCCCTCGCCAGTGCTTCAAAGGATGCTGTTATGCCAAGGACCCTAGATAAAGGAAGCTCCCTTTGATCTGGGCCTCCATTCTCTTCACCACAAAGGGAAGGAAACAGAGAGCTGTGTGCTGGCCCAGGAGCAGCACTGGCCACCTGTGCTCACCATTCTTTATCCGCTGCAAAGCCTGCATCCTGGGAAGTGCCAGCAATCAGAGAGCCCCTGCTGTGTGCGACCTGCCCTTGAGAGGGCACAGCCCAAGATTTCACATCTTCCTAAAACAGAACAATACAAGATGGCCTGCAAGTAAAAATCTTACACCTTTAAAAAAAAAAAAAAAAGGTCCTTCAGTTTCTTATTTTCCAGCAAGTGCAAGATTCTCTTAACTATCATCTTCCCTGGGGACAGATCTCATGCAGAGAAAGCCAGTGGTGCCACATCAGGGCTGGACCATCCTCCCCATGGGAGGACGCTTAAGCCAGCACTGCTGCCACCTCCTGCCACCTCCTCAGAACCCAAGGGCAGTGCTGCTGGCTTCCTGATTCTAGGATGAGAATGCAGTACCACAAAACTTTCCAAGGTGACGGAGCAGGATGACGTTAGCAGAGTCCACAGTGACCCCACTACTCGTTTCTACTTTATCTTTGCAGGCATTTTAAGGATCCATACCTACATACAAATTGCTTGAAATATATATATATTATTATGCACTTTAATCTGTACCTAGTGTTGTATTCAGTGCTATTGTATAAGTGTGTATTACAATTATTACAATTTATTTTTCAAATGTCATCCTTGTGAGAAGTAATCACCTGATACCCAATCACGTAGCGTGTATAAAGGCTTACCACCTCTGAATTCCCACCCCAGCTACAGGCTCCAGAGATAACCACTTACCAGCCATTCTTCTAAAACACTACATATGTGCATGTGTGTGTATATACACTGCACTCTAAAATCTCAGTGGCTTAATGCAATAAAAGTTTGTCTCTTGCTCATGTGTACACACACACATATATTTCCCTTTTACACCCGCATTGTTGTATTCAATGTATAAATTGTTTTAATTGTTCTATAATGCTCCATTTTATGAGCATGTCATAATTAGTTTAATGAACTACCTATATACATGAAGTTTAATATTTTTGCTATAATAAGCAACATTCCAAAAAATACTCATGCACACAAAGCTCTTTTTATTTATCTGGTTATTTTCTTAGAATACATTAATACAAGTAAAATTGTGTTGCTTATTAAAGATTATTCTATAATATTTTATATAATATCTATGTCCTTGCATTAGTATATCTGCATAAATCTTATTAACTGTCTTATTTAACAAGTCATTCAGAATTTTTCAGAGAGATCACTGAACAGCTATTTTGAGAGTTAAGTAAAAACTATCCTTAGGGAAGTATTTTTTAAATTAATTATTATATCCATGTAACTATGATAATGCTAAGCAGGAATTATTTTATCTATTTCTTAGTGAGTGCTTTCAACTTGTATTATTTTGTCAATAAATTTTGTGTAATTATATAACTAGCATGTTAATTTCACATTCCAATGGAAATCAGGCCATAAAGAGAGGCGTAATGTCTGTGAATCAGCAACTCGTAATTACAGAACTACAGATGAGGAGTAACAAGAACCACTTTTCTTGGTTTGCCCAAAGCAAGTTGGGCCGGGCTACTGTTCTGGAGACCTGGGAATGTGTTCCCTTCCCCTCTCAGAATTATCCAGTTGGACAGTAAATAGTCTGATCATCCTATGGAGAAGCTAATTAACTGGGTCCCGAATCTCAAACAAGACACCTTAGTCCGTCAGTGTACGCTGTCATTTTATCATTCCCAGGGAGGCTACAGAGGAACACGCTGTGACTTCTTCTTTGGCACAGTTCACTGTGATGCACTCGGGTGGAATTGATTAGGTACACTTGCAAAAGTGTCCGTCCAGGCTAGGTCCCCTTTCGTGGCATCCCTTCTTGCCCTACAGATTGGCCACTGTCTTCTGCCTGGACAGCCCATCCAGTCAGGCTGGAGCAGCGCAGAACGTGCACCTTCTGGGAAGGCGGAAGGACGTGGGCCACACTGCCTCGCTCTTGCTGCCGTTCTCAGGACAGGAGTACACATGAGGCGTGTACATTCTCATCATGAGGATTTGATCCTCCCAATCTTGATATTGCCCCACTTGTCACGCAGAAAAGCAAAAAACAGCTGCAGAGGACATTCTAGCAACACGGAAGCAGTGTATCTTTTCACAATATCTATTATTTTCACCCCAATAAAGTCAGATAAAGCAATGTCATTCTACCACTGGCAGCTGAATTAAGAAAAGCCATCTTTGTAGCCTTTATTTGTTAACCTTGCGCCAGATGGAATTTCCAGCAAATGCTTGCATCCCCAGTCCAAGCTCCCGACCGCCTGCACGAGCGTCTCTTATGTTTTTAACACTTTGAAGGCAAAGCATCCTTCCAGAGTGCCGGGTGGGAAATGGCACAGGAGCAACTTCCCTAATGATGGACCAAGCTGCTGAGCTAAGTGCTCTTGGCTATTCCTCAAGACCCCTCGCTCTCCAGCGGCATCCAAGCTAATTAACAGACACAACGCTCCCTTCCTCCACTGTCCCCCTAATCAGAAGGCGTGTGTGGTCTGTATCAAAGCCATTTCCATGGCTGGCCCTGGTCGCTCTCCCCACAGTTCCCACTCCCTTCCTTTTCATGCCAGGTAACTTCTCTACTCACGTTGTGAGCCAGTGACGCCCAGGCTCATTTCAATGTAATTATGGAATGTCCCAGTTAGAGCCAGAGACTGCGGAAACTCCCACACTCACTCCCGCACATCTCCGCTGGCTCAGAAATTGATCGCTGCACGATCAAACCACAAATGTCACAGAAAGGCATCGGCGACCGTGCCTCCCAGCCGCCCCACTGCCTGCAACCGCTCTGTCCCTGGAAGCCATTTCTAATGGCCTTTTTAATCACCACCAGCAACAGTGGGGAGCTCTCCGTAACAGCTCGAGCTTGGAAAATGTGCGAACATGAGTTGGAAACATAAATATTTGGATTTTCTCAGAGAAGAACATTTCAGGTGTTTTGAATCCTGTGTGTGAACAGAGTTTTCTTTCAAAACATATTTCAGTCACAGTTTTAAATAGTAACCCCACAGATAAGACCCCAAGGAGACAGATTCTAAATACAACTGAATCCCTTAAATTCTGATCTTCCACAGAACCATCTGAAGCAGCAAATTTTCTTTAGCGTCTGATTTTTTCCTTGATATAAAATTGTGACTTGCTGGTAGAGTTCTTAGTCATTTTGTGCCTCAGATCCCTTTGGCAATTTAATTAATACTTTGGATACTTTCTCAGATAATATTTTTAAATACATAAAACATAGGATTCTAAAGGAAATTCAGATATCAGAATAATAAAAGTAGATGTTTCATTTGTGCTTTTTATTAATGCACTAATAACAAGTCAATACAGTTAAAATGCAAATTGAATATTCCTTTTCAAAAAATGCTTAGGACCAGAAATATTTAGATTTGGGATTTTTCTCAGACTTCGGAATCATCTCATACAGACATAGCTTAAGGATGAGACCCAAAACTAAACGCAAAATTCACTTGTTTCATGTATGCTTTCTACGCACAGCTTGAAGGTGATTTGACATAGTATTTTTAATAATCTTGAGTTTGAATTACAGTTTCGTGGTATGGTATTTTTCACTTTTTTTTTTTTTTTAAAGAGAGAAGGACAGCGAGAGAGAGAGAAAGACAGAATCAATTTTATTTAGTTTCTCATGGACTTTCGTTGCTCACACACTTCATTGTGTACGTGGTGCTGGGGTTTAAACCCGCGTACTCGCGCATGCAAGGCAAACGCCGTAACCGCTGAGCCACCGCTCCAGCCCCAAGTATTTTCCACTTGTGACATCATGTCTGGACTCAAAAAGTTTCAGATTTTGGAGATTTTCCTATTGTAGATTCTCATCAGCATGGACAGGACAGGCAAATTACAGGTAAAAAAAATTTTTTTTTTGAGAGAGGGACAGAGAAAGAGAGAAAAAGAATCAATTTTTATTTAGTTTTGCATGAGGCCTTCATTGTTCGGGCACTTTGTTGTGTATGTGATGCTGGGGTTTGAACCCACGTAGTCATGCATGCCAGGCAAGCAGGCCTGTACCTTTTGATCTATCTCCCCATTTTCTCCCCCACTGCACCCCTGGTAACCAACATTTCTTTCTATTTCTGTGGGCTCAAGATTCCACATGTAGGCGAGACCATTTACTAGTTTTCTTTCTGTGTCCAGCCTATTTTCCCTAATCATATTGTCTTCCAGGTTTATCTGTGTCATTGCAAATGACACTAACACCTTCCTTTTTTTGAGAGAAAGAATCAATTTTATTTGTTCTTTTCATCTGGTTTTTGTTTCTCTGACGTGTAGTTGTGTATGCGGTGCTGGGGTTCAAACCCGGGTTCTTGCACATGCTCCAACCACTGAGCACACCTCCAGCCCCCAGGATCTCCTTACTTTTGAGGCTGAATAGTATTCCATTATATAGACCACAACATATGCATTCATCCTTCAATGAACGCTGAGATTATTTCCATATCTTGGTTCTTCTGAATAATGTTACTATATATTCTATGAGGTGCTCATTTTACTGACTTTGGATAAATACTCAGCAGAGAGATAACTGGGTCGTATGGTAATTCTATTTATAATTTTTTAGGAACTTCTATATTGTTTTCCTTAACAGCTGCACCAATTTACATCTCCCGAGTAGCATATGTGAGTTCCATGACTCACCACACCCTTTTCTCCAGGCTCTTTCCAGCACTTGTTATTTCCTGAATTTTTTTTAAGAGAGAGAGGGAAAATGAGAGAAGGTGGAGAAAAATCAATTTTATTTCGTTTTTCATTTGGTTTTCATTGCTCAGACTCTCGGTTGTGTACGCGATGCTGGGGTTTGAACACAGGTCCTCGCACATACCAGGCAATCACTCCAACTGCTGAGCCACCACTCCAGCCCATTTCTTGACTTTTTGGTAGGAGCCATCCTAGCAGCCATGAGCTGGTACCTCATGTGGTTTTAATTCGCATTTGCCCAATATTTAGTGATGGTCAACACATTTTCATCTACCCTTTGGCCACATTCGTGTCTTCAGTGAAACGTCCATTCAGTCCTTTACCCATTTTTTAATGGTGTATTTGGTGTATTTGTTTTGCTGTTACGTTGCATGCATCCCTTGTAAATTTTAATATTAGCCTATTATCAGATAAGTGGTTTGCAGATATTTTCTTCCAGTCCACAGGCTGCCTTTACATTTTTCTGGTTGCTTCCTTTGCTGCTTTTAGATTTTTTATTTGATCTAATCCCACTTGTTTGTTTTTGCTTTTGTTTCCTGAGCTAGTAATACGGTCGTCAAAAAAACATTGCAAGGCATTGTCTACATTTTCTTCCAGAGGTTTTACAATATCAGGTCTTAGGTTTAGTCTGTTATCTGTTTTGAGTTGATATCCGTGTAAGGTATAAGTTAAGGGTTCAATTTCAATCTTTGCACATGGATCAGAAGTTCACCCAGCACTGTTTGTTGAAGAAACTGTCCTGTCCCCATTGTGCCTTGTCAAAAAGCAGTTGACCCTCCTTTCTGAATGTAGGCAGTGGTGATAGGTGCGGTTCAAGGAGTTCTTCAAATTCTAGCACTTCTTCAATTAAGACTTTCTTCTGAAAGCACCTGCTGCATTTTGAAAGGATTCTAATTTGTATCATGCTTCTCTCTGTAGAGCTGACATCATCCTCACTCTGTCATCCCCGGACATGCAGAAGCCTCAGTCCTGCTGTGGATGACTTCTTCATTGCCCCATCAACATGTGAGAAACACTGTCCCCTCCACCACACCCACCCCGATTCAAAGACACCACCGGTCCTTTCTTCTCAACATACTAAAAACATAAACTAGGTTTTTCTAAAGCTCCTCAAAAAAATTTCTCCAGCAGCTTCAGAATTTTAATGTCTCATAAAATTGATGTTGAAACTGACCAGATCCAGGTGGGGTCCTGCGGCTGCACAGCAAGATCTCCCCGTCCATTCATTCTGTGCTGTTCTCCTCGTGTTGCCTGAGATTAACTGGACGTGTTGTGTCGGCACCCTGCGGCGAATTCTCTTCATTGCAATGCCCTTGCTGAGCTGTTCCACACCGCAGAGCTATTGTGCGTGGGCAAGTTGGGTTTCTGGGCCTCAGACAGTTGGTTCTGCTGGTCTTGTTGGATTCGCCAACTGTTGGGGAAGTTTCTGAATCCTGATTCTAATACCAGTACACTGTCCAGTTAAAACCTGTTTAGAAATTGGTTGAGCATTCTATCAAGGTCTATTTCCAATTGAAAAAGTGTTTAAGAGGGTTGCATTTCTTGTTACTAATTCATGCTTCTCCATTTCTTTTTCTTTTCTGTGCATTGAGGACTTCTTGGTTTGGTTTGGTTTGGTTTGATTTTTGCATCCTTACAATGGCTAATCAAATATTAACATTATATTAGACACTTACTGAATATTTATAGGTATAGATTCACAAATATTTTTCTAATTATAAAACTACTATGTAAATGCTTATTTATAAGTAAAGGAGACCAAAATCCCTGTAACCCAAAAACTCAGAAATTGTCAGTTTTCTTTATGCTTGGCTATATTTCTTTCTCAACTTTTTAAAACATTATCGTTTTCTATTTCTTTCTCTCTGCTTGTCTCCTGGTCTGTCTCTGTCTGTCCCTCTGATGAGAGTGATTAGGTCCACTCCTACCATTTGCAGGTCTTGGGACAAGAGGATAAATGAAGGACCATATGTCCCACATCTCCGTATTTTAAAATTCTAAGTCAAGCTAGCAAGTTGTTAAAACATGTCCATCCTCTTACCTTGAGGAGTTCTCTTTTGCAAGGATCTGTTGTGCCAGATTCTGTTGAGAATTCTCCAAACCCTTCCAATTCTTCACCAGAACTTAGGAGAACTGGGAGAGTTGGTGCCTGTTCCGGTCCAGATCCCTTCTCTCATCCAGCTCGGCCCTGCTTAGAAGGTTATAGAAGCTTTCTTGCACGCGCACAGGTAGACACCCAGTCTGAAAGCTCCAGATCCATCCTTCATTTGGCAGCTCACTGGCCAGCCTCAGGCTTGGGGTGGGCACGCTCCTGGTACCGTCAACCCCCAGCAAGGAGGGTAGGAGGAAGATTCCTGCCCATCAGGCCCAGGCCCAGGTGTGCAGAGGATTCTGGGCCTGTGGATACCCAGAGTGAGCTTGTGCTGTGGTGGCCACAGCTTTGTACCTCCAGAGACTCTTTGACCCATGAAGAGGGCCATGACTAGAACAGGGCCAGAGCGGAGCCCTCCAAAATGTGGGACACCTTTTGAACTGGGCCAGGGTGGATGCAGGAATGATCTCTGGGAACCCAAGGACCCTGCGCTGAGAGGTTTTTACCATTGTGTATTAGTCAGGGTCCTCTAGTGCCGCAGCAATGGTATAAATGACAAGAAAATAAGGCAGACCTACCTCATGGAGTCGTTTGAATCATGTGTGAGTGGCACACCTAGCAATCAGCCTCGGAGCAATGAGAGACACAATGAAATGAGGGAAAACTAACTCATGGAGTCTTTTAAACCATGAATGAGCCCAGCTCCCAGCAGCCAAACTCCTTGTCCTTTTATTAAGAGCCATCAGCCCTATGTGCCAGCAAGCAGGAACTTCAAGTCTGAAAATGCAAGACGCTTTTCTTCTGCTAACTTCCAACCTCCCTTCTGGATGTCCTTGTTCTGTTGCAATGTCCTGTTTGCAGAACCCATTTAATGATTTGCTGTGTACGGAATTCATTATTTTTAACTTTCCTATACCTTATTTCCTTATAAGATCTATCTTTAGGGAAACATTCACAAATACAGAATGGAGCTTAATACAAAATGGAGTCACTCATGGCAATCAATTTGCTTCAGTGTGAACTCCACACTCTACAGGAGCAGAACCATCAGAATATATATTTACAGATCTGATTAGATAGTCCCACAGTCTATCTGCAGGCTGGAGCTGGAAGAATGAAAGAAGATGGAGCCTCAGAACAGAGGGAGCAGTGAGGCAGCCCACTCCAGGACTGAAGGCCTGGAAACTCCCTGGAGAGTCACCAGTTAGAGTTGACTTTGGAAGAGGAAAAAGCGGGAGTCTGAAGTCCTCAGGAGATCACAGTGGCAATCAAAATACCTACTCAAGAAGAATGAACTTGTGTCTGCTGCTACTTCTGTTGTTCCGACTTTCTGTTCCACTCGTGTTCCTAACCTATTGCACTGTGCTACCCACATTTAGGGTGGGTCTCCCCCAACTCAGTTTGCTATTCCACATGCCAATTATTTCTAGAAACACCCTAATTGACGCATGTCAATCTTAAGCATCTCTTAATGAAGTCAAGTTGACGACTCAGATTGACCATAAGAGTTCGTGGCTGAGCTTCCACCGCATAGACCACGTTGTGAGTGGGAAGAGTAATCCTACCCGCTCCCAAGCTCCTGCAGAAGTGACTGGTGAGCTGCTGAAGAGGAGAGTGAAGACGTAGAGGCATCATACTCGCAGGTTCCAGGGCCTGGGGCACTGGAGGGGGCGTTATTCTATCTCCCATAATATGCCAGATTTTAATATCTTGCAGCATTTTGGTGGGGAGTCACTGGGAAATAAAATGAGAAATTCTCCTTGTCTTGTAAGAAGCTCGCATTTATCCTGGTGAAGTAGAAGGAAGCAGCCTTGGTTGCAGCCAGCCCTACCAGTTAACACACTAGTACTTGCTCCTTCTTTGCGGGAAGGACTAAACTACGGTGGAGTGAGGGCTCGCCAGCGAGTGCCAGGGCAGCCTGAGGCAAACCAGTGAACACTGTGCATGCTTCTCCAGTTCCTGAGAGGGACAGCCAAGTTCTCGGAGGCTGAGGCCACCCTGTGGGCCACACTCACTGTGAACAGCAGAGCAGTCCTCCGGCCACCGACCGGCGCAGGGGATGCATTCCATGACAACACCTTCATTTAAACCTTGGCCTTCCTGATGTAAGAATATTCAAAGGAATCACATTGGCATTGGGCAGATTTTAGTAAATTAAGAATGCATTCTAAACCAAGTACAAATGCTGCAGTGTCCAGCCTGAGGTCCACCCTGGTGTTAAAGCCCACTATTCGTATTTGTGTTCGTGTTCAGGACGCCGACAACTCAAGGCTATGAGAACTCGGTGTTGGTTTGGGTTTGGTCTCTGCCACTGCAGGGAGTGCTGAGTGCGTTTGCAGTAACCCTGGCTCCTCGTGGGCCTGGAGGTCCTCCCTCATCTCCTCTTGGGAATGAAGCTTTTTCCACCATCTCCCAGAGCTGCCAAGATCATGATGCCAGCCTGGACCTCTCCAGTGGCAGCCACAGTTAACTACAGCCAACAGGACAGCATAGAGTGTGTAACTCTGTAACCGAGTTGCTTAAATAAAACATAGGTGGAGTCCAACATTGGAGTGAATTCTTGCTTGTTCTTATGCTTGTTCTAGAAACATGTCAGCCTCTGATCTGAGGAGCCCATCCTGTCAGTGTCATTTTACCCAAACCTTTGAGAATTACCCTGTATCCTTGGATTCCCATGCAGAGCATATTCTGCCTTAGTTTCCCTTTTTTAACCAAACTATAAAAAGAAAATTATCATTTTTAACTTTCCAGCCTGAACATTCCCTGCCCCTTTTTTTTGGGCAGGGGTTAGATGGATTACAGATGGCTTCTGTGGAGGTTCTGTGATTATTCTACTGACAATAGTCCCATTAACTCCTACGGTGGCATCACAGGTGTGATGCAGGAGCCGTGAGGGACACTTTCAAGTGCAGAATCGGGAGCCGATGAATTAAGATGTCTGTTGACTGACAGTGTTTCTCCTCCACCCATCCCTTCCCGCAAAAGCCTAACTACACTGGGATTTAAGCCTATTGTATCTAATAATCAAACACTGACAGCGTCATCCCAGAGGGCTCCTTCATGTGTCTTCCCAGCCAGAAGTAATCACTGTTCTGACTTCTGTCGCCATCAATTAACTCCGCCTGTTTTTGAACTTCTACATGGAGTCTTACGGGATGTGCTCTTTTTGTCCAGCGCCTTTCACTCACCGTGACACGTGAGATGTGCCCTTGGTTGCATGCGCCCGAATACCTCTTTATTGCTGTGTGATCGTCCATTGCATGAACAAGGCTCTCCTAAATCCATTCTCTGTACTCCTCCAAGATTGACTTGCTTATATGAAAAATATCTCACCACTTAACCGCCCTACAGAGAAGCTTGGTTTCCTTGGCACAGCATGGTAGGCCCTCCTGCTCACCGTTACAGCCTTTCTTCCCAGATACTAGCCCACAAGATGATCAGGGTACACCAAAGGTGCTATGGTGCCCTGGCTCTGTGCATGGCTCATCCAGAAGTCTCCTCCTGGACCACCACCCCCAGACCTACCCCCTCTCACTCTATACTTCATCTGGCACTTAGTGTAACATGGATGATTAGGTTTGGCCATTTGTAAAAACTGAGGGGTTATTCCTAGTTACAAGGAATATTCCTTCTTACATAAAAAAAGACTGAAGGACTGGAGCGGTGGCTCAGTGGTTATGGCGCTTGCCTGGCATGTGCGCAGTATGAGAGAGTACGTGCGTTCAGACCCCAGCACCACGAACACAACGAAGTCTTAGAGCAACAAAAGCCACATGAAAAACTAAATAAAAAATAATTTCTCTCTTTCCCTCTCTGTCTGTCTCTCTCTCTCTCTCTCTCTCCCTCTCTCTAAAAAGAAAGAAGAAGATTGAACATATGAAATTGAGGAACAGCACAGAACCTCAAGGGTTACCAGGGACCCATGGCCCTTCTTTCAGGACCACCTTTCTGAGCATAGAGCTTCTTGGAATACCCCCAAAACTGTTCTGCTCACAGACCTAATGCAAGTAAGGTTTAAGAAAGTAGTCTTTTGCTGGGCACATAGTAGGTCTTCTGATAGTGAGAAGGAGAAGAACATGACCATGTGGTGGCCTTTGCAATCTCTGTCACCCGTGGTTCACTGTTCCTCATCTTTCAAGACTCATCTCAGGCATCATTGACTCCAGAGAGCCTCCCAGAACCCCAGGATAGTCTTGGCACCTCTCAACCTCTCCCCCAGCACTGTGTGTTTCTCTATTGTAGAACATTAGGTTTGGCAGGGAGTGCTTCTCCATCGGATAGGATGCTTACAGAGAGATGCCTGCCTTACTCATAATTTGCTATGCTGAGCCCAGAACACATGAGAACTTGGTGAATGTATGTCCGACTGAACTGGTTAGAAGCTAATGAATTGTATGCCCCGTAGGGGCTAGACCTGTGTCTGTAGTATCCACATCTGTATTAAATGACTCACATGGTGCCACACACATAGTCCATCCTCAACAACTGGTTGATGAATGCATAAATTGATCATAGCTAAGACTAAAGGGCGTGGGCAGAAGTCTCTCTCCAAATGCCTCTTTCCCAGTACTTTGAAAAAGACAACTATTCATCAACACAAATGGTTCCTTCAGCAGCAGGACATTGATGAGCAGTAATGAGAGAGGCCTCCTAATGCAGAGGCAAACATGAGAACAAAAAAAATGAAATCAGTAACCAGCAAGCATAGTTTCTGGGATGTCAGACACTTGGCAGACAGAAGACTGGCTTGTGCCAGGTCTCCACTCCAGACAGGAACTCCAGATCTGTGTCTCTTGACTAGATTTCATTCACCAGAAACAAAAGATAAACACACAGCATTAACTGGATTTAAGTAATTTGTTGGAGTGTCATAGAAAGAGAAAAGCTTGTGCACAAGGCTGGGACCCACAGTCTTCCCTTGAGATTTCTCTCTCGTGCTATCCTTGAGGGCTTAAAGTAAATCTATCCATCGCTTGTCAGAAGGTTTGTCATTGGACGTGTTTCTACGTCTACGTGTCTGCACTAGGGATTTGGTATAATAACATGCCTACATATTTCCTTACGAGTAGGCCCTGGTCTTATTTTGAGAGTACTCCTCATGAGAAAGGATGGCTTATCTTTTAATATGCAACCTGTACCTTCAAAGCCTAGCATCAGCAGTGTCTGAGGTAGTCGAGTAAGCAGAATTCCTTACACTTCAGCCTAAACAGACCAGAAAGGATGAATGCAAAAATAGGAACTAGTAACTGAAGGAGAAAACATAAAACTATTTTCTAGATTCCTACTGTAACAAAAAGAACAAACCAGAGGAGCTATACATTTTCAGGGAATTTTTAACCCATCAGAGAGCTGAGACCAAAAAGGAACCTAAATGAACAAAACATATTAAAGCAACAAGTGCTTCCTAGAAAGCAGTGCATCATCAGATCTGGCTACATCACTCCACAGGCTAACAAAAGACTGAACTGCAGAGGAAGTATCAGGGATCTCAAAGAGAGGTGAATATAAACTATTCAGAGAGAAACTCCTGGAGATCTAAGGGACAGCAGGATGGCTATAGTTAAAAATGTTTCTTTGTATATGTACAATCTGCTAAAAGTATATCTTAGGTTCACACACACAGAAATAGAAAAGGACAACTGTGTGGGATGGATGTGTTACTAGTTTGATTACAGCTATCTGTACACAATGCAAGTAAATGTTGAGTCATCATGTTGTATCCCTAGAATATACAGCATTTTTATTTTTCAATTATACCTCCATATAGTTTGGGAAAAAAGAAACACAAAGTAAAAAAAGGTAATAAAACTGGAGCAGAGTATCCAAGATCTTTGGATCAAGCTCAGACATTCCAACATGCATATAATTGGAATACAAAAATTAAAAGCAGGAGAGAATATGGAAGAAAAAACATTTGAAGAGATAATGGTGGCAATTTTCCAAAAGTGATGAAAACCATCAATCCAAAGACCCAAAATGCACAGTGCATCCCACACAGGAACAATGCAAAGAAAACCATACCTAATGAATCAGAGTGGAAATACTGAAAACCCAAGGTATGAAGAAACTCTTTTAAGGGCTGCCAGAAGGACGGACTCATTGTGTAGAAAGGAACAGTGGTAAGAATGAGGGCTGACTTCTCCTCAAGAACATTGGCAGCCAGAAAACAATTGAATGATATCTTCAAAGTACTGAAAGAAAAGTATCACACTCAAATTCTATCATACCAAAAAAAATCCTCAAAATACGTGCCAAAAAACAACATTTTTCAACAGACAAAAACTAGTAGAATCTATCTTCAGGAGATGTTCATTATAAGAAATATTGAAATAAATTCTTCAGGTTGAAAGAAAGTCAAAGAAAGCCAGGTCTACAGGAAGGAATAAAGAGCAGCTGAATATTTAAAAATGAAGATCAATTGTGAATATTTTAAAATTTTTTAAATCCCAATGTTAAGAAATTTTCATTACCCCAAGAAGCAATCAGAAACCACCCCCTCAGGTTGCTCTCCAGCAGGAAATAAAGCCAAGAGGAGAAACTTACTTACATTCACTGTCTCATGGCTTTATCTGACATTGAAATGATTGTTTCACTTAGGATTAACAAGAGTCCTCAGGGCCTAGAGCTCAGAGGGGAAGCCCATTGGATACATTTCATTTCATACAAATGAAATCTCAATAGCATTTCTTTTTTAAAAAACCTCTGAAACTGAAGAGTTCCAGGAACCAAATGGGACTTCCAAAGAAATCCATCAGCCCCCATGAGTTTTCCCAAGCTGGTTCCTGGCATAAGAACATGTCTAGAAAGTCTCTTTTACTGTCCACCTTCCAGGTTCTATGCGACACAGTGTCTTAGATGTGACTGTCATGATATTATGGTGTAGTTGCAGGTCTTGGATCTTGGGCGCTTCCAAAATGTTGATGGAAATGCTGGCAAAGTGCTCACTTGGTAAGGATTATACTTCCGAGGTAGCCACACAGCACACCTGTCCTTTTCCTGTGCATATGGGGCTCTGCGATTGCTCTTGCTGGGAGTGAGTTTCAGCAAAGTCTTCCAAGTGTATATTCAATGGAGTTTCCAATTCATGCTGTATCAAACATTTGGCCTTTAACAGTAGAGTTTATCCATGGGGATCAAGAAATTGGAATGCAGATACCAAAATGGCCAGAGTAAATATCTGGTAGGTATGTGCAGGTTGATCCAAAGGCCCCTTCCACTTTGGTAATTGGTGGTCTCAGAAAGTGGTGCCAGATCCCCCCTGTGTCCTGTGCAAGATCAAGGAGAGGCAGGGTTAAATAGTCAGTTTGGGATTTCCAGTACCTGCCTGGACTCAGTGAACCTGTGGAGAATGTGGCTCTGTGGCACACAGGTCAGGTAGGTTGAGCTGAGCAATGTAATACTGAAAGGCGAGAGAGCATTGGCACCCTCATCAGGGAAGGCAGGGAGGGTCAGAGCTGCAACTGAGGCTGGATGCCTAGGGAATTCTGCTGGGAAAAGCATGCCACCTCCTCCCTGGTCACTATCCCTCACTGGCCATTCCAGCCACCATTGCTCACACTGACCAGGGAACCCTGTAGAGCTCCTTTACCTATAATCCTCATTAGGTTTTTTTTTTTCCTTAAAGGCTCTTTTAATTCCCATTTCACTGTTGTGACCAAAACACTGATTGGAACAGTTTTACAGAAGGAAAAGCTTATTTGGCTGATGGTTTCAAAGGCTTAGACCATGGTCAACCAACTCCATAGCTCTGAGCAAGGGGAGACAGAACATCACGACAAAAAGGCATGGTGGAGGAGAGCAGTTCAGGACGGGACAATCGGAAAGTAGAGAGCATGCTCCGCGCCCCAGGGACAAAACATAAACCCAAAACATGGCCCAGCGACCTGTCTCCTCCAATCACACCCTAACTGCCTTCATTACCGCCCAGTTAGTCCCCAAGAGTGGATTAATCCGTTGATTGAGTTACACTTCTCATCATCTAATCATCTCACCTCTGAACCGTCTTGTGTTGGCTCACACATGAGTTTTTGGGGTATACCTCATATCTAAAACATAACAAAGGGGTACTTACATAAATGCTTATCTCTCTGCCTCTCTATATATTGCAATCTACCATTCACAGGACTTCCAACATCTTTTTGTGCCCTGCTATTAGCATGATGCTTTTTTATAGTAAATGCTCTACCAGACAAACAAATTGAGCAAAGAAATCCTGAAGAAACAGGAAATATTATTGGCCTCAGGCCCTGGTCTCTGTATGAAAGCTATTAAGCCAGTTTTCAGCTAAATTCATTGATTCTTCAAGTATGCCAACTTTGGAAATGCAAAGCATATTGTGCGTGTTTTTCATTGCTACCGTTCTCTAGAGAACCAGTCACATTTGCCAGCTACAGAATGTGTTAGCAGCAATTTTCAACTAGTTCAGCTTATTTTTCAGCAAGTCAACCTCCATTAATGACATACTACATTTTGATTCTTTTCTTTTTTTCATGTGATTACCCTGGGGAGACATTCAAAGTAGACCTCTTAATAAGGGTTAGCTATACTGCTGATAGAATATCATGGTGTCATTTCACTTAAGAGAATGTGTTTCCAGAAAGACACACTTTAATGACTGGTCAAGCATTCTAACCACCTTATCTTTGCTGTGGGCCATATAACTAATTTAGGTAGTCATTAGCTTCTAGGTAAGGGAAGAGCATGTGCTACAATATTAACTGAATACGAAATCAGTTAATATTTGTGGTATTTTGTCATGAAATGTGATGAGATCATTAGAAATCTAGGTCCTTCCTTAGACATTGTGATTAGAATTTTTTTTTTTTTCCCACATTTATTAGATGTATATTGTGATACAGGATACAGATAAGGAGGAAACATTGTCAAAACTGTAGCAATCATTGTGTATAAACTTTGATAACCAGGGGTAATGCTAACACATCGATAAGCTATTATGGGTTTCATCTAATGCAGTTTCCCCCAGAAGAACTCATGTGTTAAATGGATATCTAG